>RBNK01000447.1:0-25730 GCA_003990785.1 Endogone sp. FLAS-F59071 | reverse complement strand
AAAAAAAAAAAAAAAAACAAAAAAAATCTAAAAAACAAAATCAAAAAAAAAAACTATCTAAAAACAAAATTCCCTATAAGCTTCTCTAGTACTCTATTAAAAGGATACCATTATCTCAATGGTCAGGACCAGAGCTAGGAAATCTGTACTGAAGTTCATAAATAAGTCTGCACCAAAGTCTATAAACAAGTTTATGCTAAAGCCCACAAACAAGTCTGTGTTGAAATTTGATCTTCGAATGTGTGTTTTTGAAGTAAAGAGTGCACTGGCTTATGAAGCCAATATGCATGTATTTATTAATGCTAATTTATGATTGGTTGATACAAACAAAGATCGTCTAAGCCACAATTGAGTGACGTACAATTGATCGTTGATGGAAGAGATATAATAAGCTAATAATTTCAACACTCCCCCTACTTGACATATCTCGATAAAAATAAATAAATAAAAAAATAAAAGAATAAAAAAATATTCAACTGTACATCATGAATGGCATCCATGAAGTACATTTACTGCAAATAACTATATATAAAATACTACTTGAGTGATAAGAAAGATATGATAAAGAACATAAAAGATTTTTAAAAGTTAGTTACGTAAGCCCATTTTTGTAATCAACATTTTAAGTCTTGGTTGTGCAAGTGGCTTGGTTAATGCATCAGCGATCATTTTATCTGTCGCCATATAAACAATATCTATCATCTTTGATTCAACTTTCTCTCGAATAAAGTGGTGTTGAATGTCGATATGCTTTGATCGAGCATGATTAATTAGGTTTTTGGTGAGGGCAATTGCTGATTGGTTGTCTTCAAATAAGGTTGTTGCACAATTCTACAAATATCCTAGCTCATCCAATAGGGTGCATAGCTAAATGGCTTCTTTTGTCACATGTGCTAATGCCATATATTCTGCCTCAGTTGTTGATAGGGCAACGGTTGGTTAGCATTTGCTTGACCAGCTGATGGCTCCTCTTGATAGGTTGAAAATATAACCCATGGTTGATCGTCATGTATTAATATCTCCTCCCCAGTTGGCATCACTAAAACCAATCAGTCTTAGATCTTAATCACATCCAAGGTACAGCTTATAATTGGCTGTTCCTTTAATATATCTTAATAATCGTTTGAGGGCGTGGTGATGTTCTTGCATTGGATTAGCCGAAAATTGACTGATGATGCTGACAGCAGCAGCTAGATCAGGTCTCGTACTGATCATCAGGTACATTATGCTACCAATTATTTATCTGAATAGATTTTGGTCTGCGAATTTTCCTCCTTTAGTTTTGAGTTGAATGGATGGATCAAGGGGTGTGCTGATTAGCTTGACATCCATTATGTTAAATCTTATAATGATTTAATTGGCGAAGTGGCTTTGATCAATTGTGATCATGTGTGTTTTTTGATCACGCATAACTCAAATACCCAGAAAATGTTTAATTTCACCACAGTCCATCATATCAAATACGTTGCTAAGTTCCACCTTGAATTTGTTTATCATTTCCATCAAATCAGCTAGAATTAGTAGATCGTCGACATATATAGCAATAATTATCAGCGATTGATCATCTTGTCTTCTTCTTAGATAAATGCTATGATCTGATTGTAGTCTTGTAAAATTTGATTGGCTGAGGTAGTTGTTGATCTTCTAATTCCACATATGAGGTGATTGCTTTAGTCTATACAGTGATCGATTGAGCTTACACACAGCTCTCGGTGACAGCTCCGATTGGTCAATTCCTTCAGGTACCATCATGTAGATCTCTTCATCAAGATTGCCATTCAGGAATGTAGTTTTTACATCCATTTGGTGAATTTCTAAGTTTAGGGTTGCACTGATTGATAAAAGTGCCCTGATTGACGTGAATTTCGCTACAGGAGCAAATGTTTTATCATAATCAATTCCTTGCTATTGTGAATATCCCTTGGCAACTAATCTCGCCTTGTACCTGGCAACCGATCCATCAGTGTTGAGCTTCTTTTTAAATACCCATCTGCATCCAATTAGCTTGCATCCTGCAGGCACCTCAGGTACAATCGTCCACGTATCATTATTCTTAAGTGATTTAAGCTCTTGATTGATCGCTTCCTCCCAAAGCTTTGCATCAGGTAAGGAAATTGCTTCCTTATAGGTCATTGGGTCATCGGTTGATTCAATTAAATTAGCTTCTAACATGCGATCTTGCCAAATTTATAGAGCTTCAGTATCTATCAATTGTTCGATTGGCTCCCAGGTATTGTCGTCATCATCATAGCCTAGCCATTTAACCAGATATTGCCTTTTTTCATCAATCTTGCATTCTCCAATAATTGCTTCAATAACATATTCTTGATCTTCTGGATTGATGATTGTTGGGGATTTTAATATAATAGATTCATCAAATGTGATGTCGCGGCTGATCTCTATCTTCCTATTGATTGGATCCCAGAGCCTGTATATCTTCTTTTCGTTATGATAGCTAATCATTTTAAGCTTTTTGGATCGGGGCACCAGTTTTGACCTTTTTCCTTTGTAAATATGTATATATTATGACGGACTAAAATATATTAATGGCGAAATACTTGGAGTTGAGCAGATGCAGAAAATATGCTTTAGGGGTCTTAGCGGGTTATGCGGTAGCATCTTAAGAAGGGTGTCAATGTAGATGTTAACTAGCAAGAATTATATGTAATTGATCGAATAAAGTGTATCTGTTAGAATCTCGAAACTATCCAATTGCTTACTCCTTGAGTAAGGCTTCAGTATCCCTTGGGTTGTCTGTTGTAAGCTTCCTTAGCTTGTTGTAGTCTGAATTTTATTGATAATTGCAAGCAGGGTATTTATAAGAAATTACAAGGTGCTATACGGGCAGCTACCCAGGTTACTACTTGAATTTCTGATTGGCTCGGCTAAATATAAGGTACAAATTGATTGGCTAAGATATAATAAATGATATATCAGGTTATAATATAATTGAGCGTCGAAATAATATATCAGATCGAAATACTATTTTAGGTTATAGTGTGATTGCGGATCTCAGCAACGTTATAAGTCTCAGCAACATTACAAGTCTCAGCAACATTACAAGTCACATGACTATGATCTCATATGATCAAATTGTATGTCATCACAAAATGTTCCGTCACATCTCCTTCCTTTCTACGAATTAGACTTCAAGGTACAGTTCTAACTCGGAGAAATCTCTTTGTAACTGTTTTACCTCTTCCTCTAGCTCCTTTATTTCATTCTGTGTCAGTTGATTTAGTTGGTGCATACTGCACCAAAAGTGGTTCAAAGCACTAGGCTTGTGCTTGAATAGTTGATAAATCCGATCGGCCATTTTTGCAGCATAGGCAGGAAGTGCTCCTTTAAAGGCTCGTTGACAGATTTCTCTATTCTTCCGGTTCTAGATATGTTCAATTTCCTCATTCCAGAGTTGTGCAATTCGGTAGTATTCCTTCCATTCATTGATTCGTGCCAGGTGTTGCCTCCTTTGAATGTTGTGTACAATTGATCGGGTCTTCTGTAAGGTCGATCCTTCTATCTCCTCAAGATCTTCCAGAGGTTCTATATGTCGGTAGGCCTCGATCAGGCTAATTCGGACTTCATGGAAGTTGTTCTAATGGGGCATGATATTTCTTGAGGCGGTTTCGGTGGACAGTATAGGGTAGGATCGTTCCTGTTGTTTTTTGTAACTGATACATTGTTTCTTTTATACTGGCGATATAGTATGGTCCTTCCCATTTTGGGTCCAATTTTGCTAACCAGGAGGACTCTACTATGTTCCGGTATAGTAAGACTTGATCACCAATCTTCAATTTCTCGGTTTCCTTGTGTTCTTTGTCATAATTCTTCTTTTGTCGATCTTGTGCAATGGCAATAAATTCTCTCGCCTTGTTTCGGACATTGTGTAATTCCTGAATTTCCTTTGTCACATAGTGCTCAATTTGCTTTTCCCAGGAGGTGTGGCTGGGTTCTGGGGTGGTCATTACTTGGTCTACCAGCTGATAAGCTTTTCTTCCGTAAGTGAGCTCAAAAGGGGTGAACTTTGTTATCTCCTGTTTCATTGTTCATAGTGCAAATAAGGTGGAAGACAGGTACAAGTCCCAATCTCCCCCTTGTGATTGTACTGCTTTAGCAATTGTGTTCTTAATGGTTTGATTCATCCATTCAGTAAGTCCATTTCCCTGAGGATGGTAGGCAGTAGTCTTTATCTGGCAGATCCCGAAGTGTTGCGTCAATATCTGCATGAATTCATTAACGAATTCAGTTCCTTGATCGGAGGTCATTTCATAAGGTATTCCATGGCAGCAGATAATATCTTCATAGATAAAAGATGCAATATTAAGAGCATCTGCAAGGGGCAATGCTCTTGCTTCGGAGTACTTGGTCAGATAATCTATTGCTACTACGATGTATCGATTTCCTCTAAGTGTTCTTGGTAGTGGTCCAACAATATCTATTCCAATATGTTCAAAGGGTCCTCCAGGTACAATCGGTTGTAAGGTCTCGACTTCCTTTCCTCAGTGCCTCTTCTGACAAGTGTCGCATCTTCTGATATATTCTCTAATGTCTTCGTACATGTTTTTCCAATAATATTTTTCTGATAATCATTGATATGTGTTGTCTACGCCCATGTGTCCTGCCAGCTGATGGTCATGAGAGGCCTGAAGTACTGTCTGCTTTTTGTGTTCAGGAACTACAAGTCATATCTGTCCTCTGTGTCGTCGGTAAAGTATATTATTCTTGATAAAATAGTTGAGTGCTGTTGTCCGTATAAGCCATTGATTGTTTTTGTTCGTCATCCTAGTAAAGGTTAGATTACTGAGGTAATCCAAATATCCATTATAGAGTTTAGTGTCCATTGGGTAGGTATATTTTTTTTAGTTCAGGATGTTGATCTCGGATAAATTGGGGTAGGCGTGAGAGAGTGTCCACATTCTGATGATTCCATCCTTTTCTGTATTGCGTCGTGAAGTCGTATTCCTGCAATATGGCTAGCCATCGTGCATACATTCCTGTCAGATTTGGCTTATTCCAAAGCCATTTAAGAGCTGAGTAGTCTGTTATTAAGGTGAACTGTTTTCCAATCAGGAAGTGGCAGAAGTGTTGTATGGCTCAAATGACTGCTATGCATTCCAGTTGGGTGGCTCCGTAGGAAGGTTCTGCTCCATAGGTGGCTCATCCTGCATAAGCAATCACATGCTCTCCATCTATATCATCTTGTGCCAAGATTGCTCTGAGTCCAAATGACGATGCATCCGTATACAACTTGAATACTTTTGTGAGATCCGGTCTTGCCATAACTGGTGCGTGGGTAAGTGCTTCCTTAATTAGATTGAAGGCTGTTTGTGTGGCCGACATCCATTCCCATGCTCTTCCTTTTCTTTGCAACATGTGCAGAGGTGCAGCAATTTCAGAGTAACTAGGGATAAATCTTTTATAGAACTGGACCAGTCCTAGGAATCCTCGTAAAGTCATCTTATCTTGTGGGATTGGAAAGGCCTTGACAATTTCGGTCTTCTTTGGGTCCAGGCAGATTTCTCCTTCATCGATTATAAATCCGAGGTATTCGATTTTCTTCTATCCAAAGTAGCATTTTGTTGGCTTGATCTGTAATCCGTGTTTTCTGAGTCATTCAAATACTTCCTTCAAGATCACCATATGTTCTGCGAAGTTCTCCGCGTAGATGTTGATGTCGTCAATGTACACAATTACTCTATATCCAATCAAATCATAGAAGATCTCATTCATTGCAGCCTGGAAGGTGGCGGGTGTGTTGCAAAGTCCAAAGGATATTCTCGTGAATTCATACTGTCCAAATGGTGTCACAAATGCTGATTTCTCTTGTGCTTCAGGCGTCATTCCAATTTGGTTATACCCTGCCCATAGGTCCAAGGTTGAATAGATCTGCGCCTTTTTCAATATGTTTTGTAAGTCTTCTGAGTGTGGGATTGGGTATGCATGCTTCTTGGTGACTGAGTTCAATTTGCGATAGTCAATAACCATTCTCTGTCCATCCTTCTTCAGTACTATGCTGATAGGTGATACCCAAGGACTTTTCGACTGTACGATTACTCCTGACTCCAATAGCTCTTGAACATGCTTTTGTACAAAGTCATGATAGTTGGCTGGTAATCTGTAGGGTGCCTGTTTGATCAGTTTGGCGTCTCTTGTGTCGATATGGTGCGTGAAGAAGGCTTGGTCCAGTAGGTCCTTGAAACTGATCGCAATAATATCCTTATACTCCTTCAACAGGTCTTGTAACTGTTTCTTCTGATTTGGCAACAGGTTTTCATTGAGGGAGTAGATGTGCTTCTTAGCACTTTTCTGGTCATCCAGTCTCTCCATTATCACATTTGCTTGTCCAGTTGATCCAAATCCTTTCCTTCCACGTTGTGTTTCTTCTAAGTTTTCTACTTCCTTCAAAGGTTGTTGTTCACATTTGATGATCACCATCTGAGCAATTTGATCTCCTTGGTATACCTTGAATTGGCTGTGGTTGTGGTTAACTAGTCCAACCTCAATTTCTCCTCTGTAGTCTTTGTCTATTAATCCAGGGAAGGCTCCTATCCTAGAATTATGGTAGAGTCCACTTCTTGCCCATACTTGTGCACACTATCCAGGTGGTAGGGCGATAGCAATTCCAGTTTTTACAAAGGCTGATGATTTTGGTTCTAGGGTGCAATCTTCATCTGCATACAGATCATAACCTGCGGCTCCTTCGGTTTTTCTCTTTGGTATAATTGTGCTTTCTGTCAGTTTCTTGACTCGAGTTGCTGTATCCTTTTCTTTAAACATAAATACTTCTTCGAAGGTGGGGACATTCGGTTCCTTCCACTGTTCGTGAGTTGTGTCCTGCGGTAGGTTTTGCCACAAGTCCTTCCACCACCAATAGCACATGCTGATGCATTCATCGGGGTAAACTATTTCCTCAAGTGCAATGATTTCTTCTTCTGAGTCTGAGTCACTTTCTTCAATTAGGGTAGGTCCATCATCTTTATCATCTTCCTGGAATAGGGCTCTGATTTCAATGGTTGTCTGAGTGGTATAAACTTCATTGCTCTATTCCTCAGGTACTTCCTCATCTTCATTCTCTTCAGGTATCGTCTGTTCTTGTTTTTGATCATAACATTCCTTCCAAGTCCCATGGTAATTAATATCGTATGGTTCATCCAGATATCTGACCCAGTTTTCACATTTCCAAAGGTCATAAGGATTAACTTCATCCCAGTAGCATCCTTGCAGGTAGACGTTGCAATTTCCCCAAAGGCATCCTTTGCCGATGTGTCTGATATTCGTCCAGAAATAGTCCTACACTTCTCTAGTGTTGTCTGCGAATGGATGAGGGTTTCTTCCATCATATGGTCCATAATTCATTGAGGGTGGAATCCTTCGGCGGGTCTGTAACAATCTTGGTTTCCTGATCTTCTTTTCTGTTGGTAAGTGCATCTCTAAGGTATCTTAGTTAGGTATTAACTTTGTATCACTGCAAGTGCACATCATCTTGGTGCAATAGATGCATTGCTCACAGAATGGACATCTAGTATTCCTCATGTTATACTCAATCAACTGGTTCTTCTCCAAAGGCATTAGGCGGCGGTATTCACTATTGATCACCATGTTTGCTTCTTCTTCTTCCACCAAATTGAGGTGTGCCTGTCCAGGGGTTATTCCTTCATCTGTGTCACTTTCGTCTTCCGGCCTCTGAGTAAGTTTCAGTACTACTCCTTTCTGAATATTCAAAGGTACACTGAACTTTCTTCCATGGTTGACGAAGATTAACCTTTGTGCATCCAGGTCAATTCTAGCTTTAGCTTTCTTCAACCAGCTGTTACCCAAGATGGTATTATAGGATTGTGCATCGGTGACAACCATTCTAATGGGGATTATTTCTGTTCCAAATTGAACTGGTACTTCTCAGAGTACTCCTAGAGGTACGCTGCTTTTTCCACTTGCGACAACCAAGGTAGAGGTAGCGGGTTCATCAATATCCCATCCTAGGCAGTCTAGGAAATGCTTGGTGATGATACTGACTCCTGCTCCAGTGTCAATAATAACTGAGCATGCTAATCCTCCAATGTTGCATTGTGCGTAGGTGGATGAAGTATAGGTTTGCTCTTCTTGTTCTTCAGCAGTGTTAACTTCCTCGAATCGGATAGTTGGTTTGGTTTCGGTAATCTGCGTTTTCACCTTCTGCTTTGTTGACAGTGCGATCTGGAAGAGTTGTTTGAAGGTAATGTTTGCCTTCTGACTAGCAATATCCTTCCATGGGTCGTACTCGAATTCTCTAACCTTCCTAGGCTTCTTCTCCTTATTTTCTTCCTGATCCATCATTTCTTCATCTCCGGTGGTCGAAGTAACTGTCTTGCCAGGTTGCATTATTTGTTTGAAGGCTTTGTCCCATTGATCCTCATTCAACTGTTGCCTTTGTGTTGGCTTCTTAGGCTTCTCGATGACAACCTCTGGTTCCTGAGTGGGTTTCTTTCTTGGGTAGGGAGTCTTCCTATTGGTAGTGCAGCTGACTGCTTCGACAGAGTAGGCTTCCAGGTATTCTTTGCCAAATTCTTCATCTTCTTCTTTGATTTCTTGCACTACGTTGGCATGGTCAGCCTTCTTTACTTCTTCTTTCTCCCATCCTTCCTTCTAACTTCTAGTTCGGCAATCCTTGGCAAAGTGACCACGTCTTCCGCAGAGAAAGCAATTTATCTTAGTCTTGTTGCGTTCTTCAGTGACAAAGGTTCCTCTTGGTTGCCTGTTCTGGTGGATCACCTTGGCTTCAAGGTCAGCTATATATGCTGTCATTTCCGAGAACATCTTGGTAATCTTCTCTATTTCATCCTCATGAGTTATTTTTTCTGTTTTTGCCATGACTGTCGGTTTGATAGTGTCCTCCTCAGGTGGTTTGGCTGATGTGGATACCATTTGGACTACAGGTATTCCAGTGCTGAATTTCCTGCATAAGTCTTATGGTAACTTGTCATATAGGGATGCTGAATGTCCTGCTTCGGTATCCCAAAAGGCCTGTGCCATCCTAACTTTCTCTTCTATACTTCGAGGGCCAAACCTCTTGATATGGCATTGGATGTCTGCAGGTAAGCCATTCATGAACACCATTTCTCATATGACTGGGCTGGTTTCTCTACAGAGTTGCATATACTGATCGATAGTATTAACCCAATCTTCTGGGCACTGGTTGATTGACATCTTCATGTTGAATAGCTGTTCTTTGATCGATTCTCGCTTCTGTTCGGTGAAATACTTTTCTTCTAACCAAGCTCTTGTAACATCCCAATGAGTGGTGGCTAATGTTGCGGCGGGAGGGTTATTTCCAGCTGCTGTTGTGGCTGCAAGGAGTAATCCTCCTAGTCCAGTGGCTGCTACATCCGTCAGAGCCACACGGTAGGCTTCTCTTGTGGGTCCTCTTAGTTGGGTGGCCAGGATGGGCAACCATCAAGTGCTGACCATTCCTTTGGCTGTGAAGTAGCTTTCCAAATCATCTAGGAATTCTCGAACATATTCCTTAGTATATCCATAAAAGGTAGGTAGTCTGTCTGTCATGGTTTCTTTGTCTTCTAGAGGTCTTCTCCTAGGTAGTTATAGTAATGTGGGCAGTGGTGGTGGTAGTGCCATTCTTGCTTTTGTCTTTCACTATGGGTTTCGGCAAGTCCGGTTATGCAATATAGGTAACAAATTGGTCGAGGTGTTGATTGATTTCCTGCCAGTCAGCACTAATTATAACAGACTAAAATATATTAACGGCGAAATACTCGGAGTTGAGTAGATGCAGAAAATATGCTTTAGGGGTCTTAGCAGGTTATGCGGTAGCGTCTTAAGAAGGGTGTCGATGTAGGTGTTAACTAGCAAGAATTATATGTGATTGATCGAATAAAGTGTATCTGTTAGAATCTCGAAACTATCCAATTGCTTACTCCTTGAGTAAGGCTTCAGTATCCCTTGGGTTATCTGTTGTAAGCTTCCTTAGCTTGTTGCAGTCCGAATTTTATTGATAATTGCAAGTAGGGTATTTATAAGAAATTACAAGGTGCTATATGGGCAGCTACCTAGGTTACTACTTGAATTTCTAATTGGCTCAGCTAAATATAAGGTACAAATTGATTGGCTAAGATATAATAAATGATATATCAGGTTATAATATAATTGGACGTCAAAATAATATATCAGATCAAAATACTATTTTAGGTTATAGTGTGATTGCGGATCTCAGCAACGTTACAAGTCTCAGCAATGTTACAAGTCTCAGCAACATTACAAGTCACATGACTATGATCTCATATGATCAAATTGTATATCATCACAAAATGTTCTATCACAATATGCGTCAGCCCATATGATGTACAAGTTACTGATATCAGGCTTGTGACCATGCCATAATTCAAATGGTGAAGCACTCTCCTTATTGGCTTACATTGGTAATCGGTTACGTAAATATGTAGCACTTGTGGCAAGTTTAGTCCAAAGTTCATCAGGTATGCCAGCAGTGATTTTAATGGCCCGGATCGACTCTATTAATGTCCGGTTATATTGTTCGGCTACACTGTTTTGTTGTAGCATATCCAGTATCGTCATTTCATGATAAATTTCGTTTTTAATTAAAAATTCGCACATCTCAGTATTTACATACTCTCCTTCTCCATCGGACCAGAGAATCTTCAGTTTTTAGCCTGATTGTGTTTTAGTGAATGCCTTGAATATCCAGAATCGATCAAATGTATCACTTTTGTTGTCAATAAAATATGTTGTGACGTAGCGAGTAGTGTCATCGATGAATGTTAATATATATTTCGCTCTATTGACTGATGGCGTGGGCATTGGCCCGCACAGATCTGAGTGCACCCTTCTGATAGGCTCTATCAATCGATTTTTTGTGTATCCAAAAGGCTTGTGGTGCGACTTCGCGTGTTCATACCCAGCACATATTTCAATTTGTCCGGTCAACAGCCACACATCTCTGAGCCCTGTGACAAATTTGTTGATTGATTGCAGAGTATTTCAGCCCGGATGGCCTAGCCAGTGATACCATAATGTATAGTCATCAATCTTGGAATCAGCAATGTTTGCTTCTAGCTCTGGTGATGTCGATAAATGAAATAGGTCGCCATCGGCTTGTCCGATTTTAATTTCTTCATGATCTGTGCTGATTTTAATTACTGATCCGTCACTTTTGAAGGTTATGTCATTTCTGTCATGTGTCAATGCCTGCACAAATATTAAATTTCTGGTTATTTCTGGTATATATAAAATATCCTGTAATTTCAGCTCGTCGTCGAGCTCAATTGTCCCAATGTGTGTTGTATGTAGTTTCTCATTCCCTACACACATGACCAAGCCATCGTGCTCAGCCACTGTCTCGAAAATCTCCAATTGGTTGAACATATATTGTGTAGCGCCTGAATCGATGATGGTACCAATTGCCAGGTTTGCTTCAGCTCTCGGTTTAGTCTTTTCTTTTTCTGTTTTTACCCAATTATTGAATTTGTTGCATTGAAATATTCTGTATTCTCCCTTACAGATGTAACATTTCCAAGAGTGTCTCCGAAAATTCCCACCTTGATTGGCTCCATAATTGCCGCCTCAGTTACCTCTATTATTATAATGACCTCCTTGATTGTTTCCATTATTGTTGTTGTAGCCTTGGCCTCGTCCGGTGCTTCCGCCTCGGTTGCCACGATTGCCGCCTTGGTAGCTGCCTCGGTAGCCACCTCGGTCACCACCTCAGTAGCCACTTCGGTCACCGCCTCGGTCTGTTGCGTGGGCTTCGTCACGCCTCTGCTTACTATCCGGGTCGAACCTGATGCATGCAAGTTGTAAAGCCTCCAGCATTGTTGGCATATTCTCTTGTGCAAGTATTAATTTCCGGTACCTGGGGCTTAGACTCCGGAGATATTGTGGTATAGCTTCTGTATTAGTCATATCTTTGATTTGCACTATAATCCGGTTGAACGTGTTATTATAATCTTCGATCGATCCTTTTTACTTTATCATCGCAAGCTTGTCACGCATTCATAACAATTGTTCCATTAGTGTGTATTTTTGCATCATAGCCTCTTTAAGCTCATTTCACGAATCAAATTCTCCCGATGTGTTCACGTGCCTCTGTAGCTACATTCTAGCATTACCTGTAATTTTACTGATTGCTGCATTGACTTCCTCCTTTTGTACTAATAGATTGGCGCTGGTGATAAATTGCTCTATGGCATCAAAGTAATCAAACAATCTGGGTGCACCTCCTGATCCATCGAATTTGTTGATCGATCTCAGGTACTCCTTCACCAGATCGTTAAGCTTTGTTAATATTGTTGGTGATGGTGATGGTGATTGTTTTTGTAGCGTGTTGCCTTCTATAGCTGCATTCTGATTGGTTGGCACGCTAGGTGATGCATTTGTTTTGTCAATTTTTACCATCAATTCACCCAATAGGGTTGCCAGCATGTCTAATTTATCTTCCTAATTTCTAATCGTTATAGCCATCTGTTCCTGTCGATTGAGGCTAAATGCTATATTGCTCTGATGGTTGCCATCTAATCCTTCATCATCGTCAAGGGTTTGATATCTGTTGTCTGTTTTTGATTTAGACCACAATCTTGTCGATCTTATTGCTAACGATGATAATATGTATAGATTGTCTATTTTGTTGTGTTACGTCATTGAATGCTATGTCGTTACGTGTTGTTTATCACGTTGCTTTATTACAGTGTCGTTTATTGCATTGTTTATTGTGTTGTTTGACGTGTTGTTTACAATGTTAAATAAATGCTTACTGTAATCGCAGTTGTAACTGCTATGATTGCATAAATGCTATGATTGCATAGATCTCAGATTGTCGAGCTACAATTCGAGCGGCTCAGGGCTCATAACCTGTTGAAATTTGATCTTCAAATGTGTGTTTTTGGAGTAAAGAGTGCACTGGCTTATGAAGCCAATATGCATATATTTATTAATGCTAATTTATGATTGATCGATACAAACAAAGATCATCTAAGCCACAATTGAGTGACATATGATCGATCGTTGATGGGAGAGATATAATAAGCTAATAATTTCAACAGTCTGCACTAAAGTCTACAAACAAGTTTATACTGAAATCGATGAACAAAGCTAGGCTTTTGAAAAACACATCTAAGAACCAAGATAAAGAAGTCTCTAAAGACTGTAGCAGTATCTTGAACAAATCTCAATAATCTTGTAGAGATGTCGAGGACTCTAATAGACACAAAATAACCAAATGGCTACAAAAATGTAAAATTATCAAAGAAGTTTCTGATGAAAATCACAGTGACACCTTAAACAAACCCCAATAACCTTATAGAAGTATCAGAGACTCTAACAGGCACAAAGTAACCAAATGCCTACAAAACTGTGAAATCTTTGATAAGGATAAGGATAGAGATAGCTAAGACAAAGTCTCTAAGGAAGACTATAATATATTGAACAAATGCTAATAATCCCACAGCATTGTCAGGGACTCTGAAAAGTATAAAACAACTAAACATCTATGGCATCATGAAATTGTCAATGAGGATAAAAACAGGCTAAATTCAGCCAAATGCCAAAGATATCAAAAAGTCTCTGACAAAGATGGTAGAAATAATTACCAATAATGGGACAAAGGCTCTGGGGACAACAAACACCAAAAATGATGCTATAAACCCTTTAGGGATAGAGACAAATATCAAATCAGATATAATTTATCTAGCAATTACTCAGACAATACTTTGTTGGATAGCAATAATAATATGGAAAGCAAGAGTAATAGTAGTAAGAGTGAAAGCAAGAGTAAGAACAGGGGTAATAGCAATACAAATATGCAAAAATATAGCTGGCCTGAAAAGAGGAATACATCTAAACCTACAAATACATACTCAAACAAGAGCACTAGGATTACTACTAGTTTGAACAAAAATGTGAATACATCTAAGCCCATAAATAAGAAATCTGATAGCAGCAATTTTGTATCAACTCTTAAGATTAGTGAGGAAGAAATAAAATTGCTTTTGATGAAAGTTGTGAAGCAAATTTTGAAGAAAGCTAAATTGAAAAGAAAAAATATATATATTATATCATATTACTTATTTATTATATATATAATTTGTTTTTATTAATAATTCACATATATCTAACAATTCTAAACTTATTTTGCATTATTAGTTCAAGTTTACCAGTTAGCAAACTCTGCACAAACTACAAGATTTCTGATATAAAATAGAGAACTATCATGCAAAAGCTTATCTAGTATCTTTTCTTCAAAGATCTGTTCTTCAATTGTAATGATAAAAACAATAGTATTATTATAAAAATTCTGGAGGATTTTGATCTTTATAAGAATGACAAATATGGTGAGATTTATATCATAGTAATTTGATTTGTTATTAATAGTTTCAATAATTCTCTTTTTGGTTCATGAACTCATTCATGACTTATTTATACAGATTGTCTATCAAATAACTATATTATGCTCCTACATTCATAAGGTTTTTGAAAAAAAAATTTGATCACATATTCAAGGATGTCAAGTTCCCTGTGAAAATGGTTCCTTCCAAAGTATTGTGCCTTTATCAAGATGCCATTCAGTATTTGAAACAAGATAACAGATTTATATATGATAAGGACTAGTCAGAAAAGTATATAAATCCTTTTACTAGTAACTATATCAAATGATCTCTACATTACTTGCTGTTCAGCAAGAAACTATGGTTTGTTGGAGTAGTAGAGCCTGGCAAGAATATCAATCATTACACACTTGCAGTTATTACTATATTTATAAGTATTTTCTACTAACATTTTTGATATTTTATGAAAACTTATTCTATGAACTCTTTTCTGATTATATCTTTATTTTTTTTAATTATATATCTAGCTTGAATATGTTATATAGCCCAAATCTCATTTGTAAACTTTTAATGAAAAAAAAAACATAAGAAAATATATCTCAAATAAGTTAGGATGGTAAACAAGGTTAAAGATCATATCACTTCAGCTCAGATTCAAGACTTAGCTCAGAAGTTTAAATTCAGGAACTCTGGACAACAATCTGATAAAGATAACATCAATGAATTGCCTTTGGAGATTCCTGATATACTCTTGAAGCTGGATTTAGTACTATCTAGAACAATAGAGAGAGAGAATAACAGCAATAACAAGAAGTAATAGAATTATTTAGAATAATTCAGAAAAAAGTAGTTCTAGCAATATTAAATAGAAATATATAGTAAAACATTAGTATAACAAAAAATAAAATAAAATCATTCATGCCTATACTTTTTTTATAATCTGTTCTAATGTTGTTTGTATGACTGTTCTGTTTGTGAATAGTTAGTTTGTAGTCTGTAACTAGTATTTGTACTTATAGATATATTCATTTAGTTTGCTAATTTTAATTTATAGTTTGGAACTAGCATTTGTACTCATGGATATTTAATTCACTAATAATAGTTTATAATCTATAACTAGCATCTATGCTTATATAATAGTTTGTATTGCTATTCAGTTACTGTTCAGTTGCTGTTTGTAATTGAATGTATGAACAGGCTAGAATAGACATAAACAACTCTAGAACACCTATAGAACTAAAACTATTTTCCTAATATAGTATTTCTTAAGGCAATTTTGATAAACAGTATAAGGTAGGATTGTTCCTATCATTTTTATAACTAATATATTATTTCTTTTATACTTGTAATATAGTATAGTTCTTCCTATTTTGAGTCTAGTTTTGCTAACTATAATGACTCTACTATGTTCTAGTATAATAAGACTTGATTGCTGATCTTCAACTTTTGAGTTTCTTTATATTCTTTATTATAATTCTTCTTTTAGCAATCTTGTATAATAGCAATGAATTTCCTTATCTTATTTTATACATTGTATAATTCTTAAATTTCCTTTGTCATATAGTGTTCTATTTGCACTTCCTAGGGGTATGGCTGAGTTCTAGGGTAGTCATCACTTGATCTACTAGCTGATGGGCTTTTCTTTTATAAACAAGCTCAAAAGAGATAAACTTTAATATTTCTTGTTTTATTGTCCATAGTGTAAATAAGATGGAAGGTAGATATAAGTCTCAATCTTCTCCTTATAATTGTACTACTTTAGCAATTATATTCTTGATGGTTTGATTTATCTGTTCAGTGAGTTCATTTCCTTATAGGTTTTAGATAGTAGTCTTTATCTGGTAGATCCTGAAGTATTGTATCAATATCTGTATAAATTTATTAATGAATTTAGTCCCTTGGTTAAAAGTCATTTTATAGAGTATCCTATGGTAGTAGATAATATCTTTATAGATAAAGAGGGCAATATTAAGAGTATCTACAAGAGGCAAGACTCTTGCTTCAGATTACTTAATCAGATAATCTACTACTACTACAATATATCAGTTTTCTCTAAATGTTTTTGATAGTAGTTTAGCAATGTCTATCTCAATATGTTTAAAGGGTTCTCCAGGTACAATCAGTTGTAAAGTTTCGACTTCCTTTCCTCAATGCCTCTTCTGATAAGTATCACATCTTTTGATATATTCTCTAATATCATTATACATATTATTCCAATAATATTTCTTTGATAGTTACTGATATGTATTATCTATACTCATGTATCCTGTAAGCTAATGATCATGGGAGACCTAAAGTACCATTTACTTTTTATGTTCAGGAACTATAAGTCATACTTATCCTCTGTATTATTGATAAAGTATATTGTCTTTGATAAAATAATTGAGTACCATTGTCTATATAAGCCATTAGTCATTTTTGTTTATTATTTTAGTAAAGGTTAGGTTACTGAGGTAATCCAGATATCTATTATAGAGTTTAGTATTTATTAGGTAAATATATTGTTTTTAGTTCAGGTTATCAATCTTGGATAAATTGGGATAGATATGAAAGGATATCTACATTCTAATGATTCTGTTCTTTTCTGTATTATATTATGAAATCATATTCCTGCAGTATAGCTAATTATTGTTTATATATTTCTGTTAGATTCAGTTTGTTTTAAAGCTATTTGAGAGCTGAGTAGTCTGTTATCAAGGTGAACTACTTTCTAATCAGAAAGTAGTAGAAATGTTATACTGCTCAAACAACTGCTATACATTCTAACTGAGTAGCTCTATAGAAAGGTTTTGCTCCATGGGTGGCTCATTCTGCATAAGCAATCATATGCTCTTTATCTTTATCATCTTATACCAAAATTGCTCCAAGTCTAAATGATAATGCATCTATGTATAACTTAAACACTTTTTTAAGATCTAGTCTTACTAATACTGATATATAGGTAAGTGCTTCCTTGATCAAGTTAAAGGTAGTTTGTACAGCTAGTGTCTATTCCTATACTCTTTCTTTTCTTTGCAACATATACAAGAGTATGGCAATTTCAGAGTATTTAGGGATAAACCTTTTATAAAACTAGATCAATTCTAAGAATTCTTAGAAAGTTATCTTATCTTGTAGAATTAGAAAGGCTTTGATGATTTCAGTCTTCTTTAAGTCTAGATGGATTTTTTCTCCATTAATTATAAATTCTAAATGCTTAATCTTCTTTTGTCCAAAGTGGCATTTTGTTAGCTTGATCTTCAATCCATGTTTTCTAAGTTATTTGAATACTTCCTTCAGGGTTATAATGTGTTCTGTAAAGGTTTCAGTATAAATATTAATATTATTGATATATACAATTACTCTATGTCTGATCAGATTATAAAAGATCTCATTCATTGTAGCTTGGAAGATAGCAGATATATTGCAAAGTCCAAAGGATATCCATATAAATTCATACTATATAAATAGTGTAACAAATACTGATCTCTCCTGTGCTTCAGGTATTATTTCAATCTGATTGTATTCTGCTCACAGGTTGAGAGTTTAGTAGACTTATACTTTCTTTAATATATTCTGTAAGTCTTTAGAGTGCAGGATCAGGTATGCATGCTTCTTGATAACTGTATTCAGCTTGTGGTAGTTAATAACCATTCTCTGTCTATATTTCTTTGATACTATACTGATAGGTAATGCCTAGAGACTCTTCAATTATATGATTACTTCTGACTCCAATAGTTTTTGAACATGCTTACATACAAAGTCATAGTAGTTGGCTAGCAACCTATAGGGTGCTTGCTTAATTGGTTTGATGTCTCCTGTATTGATGTGATGGGTAAAGAAGGCTTGGTCCAAGAGATTCTTGAAGCTGATTATAATAATGTCCTTATTCTCCTTCAGTAGATCTTGTAGTTGTTTCTTTTGATTTGATAACAGGTTCTTATTGAAGGAGTAAACATGCTTTTTAGCATTCTCTGGGTCATCCAGTCTCTCTATTATTACATTTGCTTATCTGGTAGATCCAAATCCTTTTTTTTCTTATTATGTTTCTTCTAAGTCTTTTACTTCTTTTAATGATTGCTGTTTACATTTGATGATTACCATCTGAGTGATTCAGTCTCCTTGGTATACTATAAATTAGCTGTGGTTATGGTTGACTAATCCAACTTCTGTAGCCTTGATCTATCAACTCAGGAAAGGCTCCTATTCTTAAGTTGTGGTAGAGTCCACTTCTTGCCTATACTTATACATATTGTCCTTTTGGTAGGGTGATGGCAATTCTAGTTTTCATAAAGGCTAATGATTTTGGTTTCAAGATACAGTTTTCATCAGCATTGTAGTACCTAAAAATAGAATAGCCAAATTTGTAACACAATGGAGAATTTACCCCTGACTCCTACCTCTGAAACCAGATACCCAAATCAGGATAGATCTGGGAGTAGATGATATAATTATTAAGGAGATAAGATGATTAAGGGGTAAAACAATTACTTAGGAACTTATACCATATCAGGACAAGGAGAAGATGATCAGGAGTCGAAATATAAAGGAGAAATATTATAAATATCACCCTCATCCAGCTGTATAGTCCACCATCAGAAACCCATCCAATTACTGAAATACCTCACTACATAAGGCAATGCAAGAAGAACCTCAGGACCCCATCTCCCTATATCCGACAGAAGTCACCAGATCTATCAGATAGTGACTCATTAGATATCCAGATCATAATCAGAAAAAAGGCATGTCATACTAGGGAATAGACCCAAGCTATCAAGGAAGAACACTATATAAAGCTGCTCAAGGACCTTATGACAGCTATGAGTGAGGGGACAAAGCATTACAAATTCACGAAAATCAGTTAAGTTGGGGGTCGGCTGTCACAATATATATAGATTTTTTATATACTTAATATCTAAAGATAATAAATATTAAGTTTTAATTTTATAATGAATTGCTAAATGAATTATACTTAATTTAGTATTTATCTCTATTCTTAGAGAGTTTGCAGTACTGTTAGTGATATTGTTAGTAATTGTTTCTACTATTTTTATTAGAGACTTCCTAATACCTTTGATATTTAATTAAATTAAGCCTGTTTTTATCTTTGTTAACAATTTCATAGTACTATAGATATTTAATTATTTTATACTTTTCTAAGTTCTAGATAATGCTGTAAAATCATTGACATTGTGATAAATGTACTAATAACCAATTGTTCATACATTTATTAAGAATATTGGACATGATATCTCTCTTTGCATATCCTTACTACAGCTAAATGTACTGTACTCTTCAGGCTTTACTATGACTGATATTGAGATATTCCAAAACTCTGTGCAAACTGATTTATTCAGATAGAAATAGAGGGAGTATTTATACAAAATTGAAGGAATCTGAAAGAATAAATAAGAAAGACTTTGCTACAAGTATGACTTGATAACTACAAATAATATTTTATCAATAAAAATAAAATCAGTTGCTGGTAGTGAGATCACTTGCTAAAAATGATATTCATCAATAAAATAATACTAACTAAATATAAGATAAAAAATCTAGATTAGATACCAATTCAGAAATGTCTTTAGTAGTATTACTTATTATAGCATTTCCTTTTCTTACATTACTTATAGTAGTATTACCCCTTTCTGAAATACTTTATATAGTATTTCCTTTTATCAAATTACTATCTCTAGTAATTTCCTTTTTGATTATTACCTTTTACAGTATTATCTTTTACTATATTACTTATTTCAGTAATTCTTTTTGAAGTATTACTATTATCAGAAGTACTATCTTAGGCAGCTACCTTTATAGCAGTACTATCTGATTTCTTGTATAAATACCCCTTCAGTTTTCATTTGAATAAACCTCAGTTCAATAGCAGTGCACACTCAAGATCCCTTTGAGAGCTAAAGATCTCACCCTCTTCTACACATATCAAGAGTGCTAAAAAGACTATAAATCTGAAAATCATAATTAATATTCTTATAAAGAAACAAAGTACTTTTGATACCTTAGAAACCTTGTGACATACTCAGAGATTCCTAAGTCCAATGCAGATTAGTATCATCAGATGCTTTCTCACAGGTAGTTTAGAAAAAACCCTCTTACACTAAAAATGGAAGAGAACAGAAAATTGTAGTAACTCTAAATCAAGTATAGTACTAAATATTTATGGAAATCAAGCAAGTTGGGAGTCAGCCATCACATCTGGGAGCTCAACTGGGAAGGTCTCATCCTTGAGACTCTCTAGGTTAGTGGTAATATGAATTAGCTATACAAGAGAAGCTAAAATAAGCTTCTCTAACTGCAAGTCTCGAAATTGTATATATGATCTATGTAGTAGTGAGCATAATGTTGTCATGGATCTTTAATTGAATCCAAGTCATCTGAAAATATAAAAATAAGAAAATACTACTCCTGATAAGGATATTGTGACAAATATACTAATAATCGGTCGTTCCACGTGTACATCGGTTGAGAATGCTCAGAGTGTCAGACGCGATATCTCCCTTTGTATATCCTTACTACAGCTAATCGTGCTGTGCTCTTCAGGCTTTACTATGACTGATATTGAGATATTCCAAGACTCTGTGCAAACTGATTTATTTAGATAGAAAATAGAAGGGGTATTTATATAAAATTTGAAAGACTAAAGAACAACTAATAAAGATGTTGCTATGAAAATACAATCCAATCATTGCAAAGTGACTCTTTTGCTGAAATAAAAGGCGTCATGCCAAAATAAAAGGCATCATGCCGAAATAAAAGGAAGGGGACAAAGTGTTACAATAACTTTTTAAATCAAGCATAGTACAAATTCATGAAAATCAGTCAAGTTGGGGGTCGGCCATCACATCTGGGGGCTCAACTGGAAATGTCTCGTCCTCGAGACTCTCTAAGTGGTGATGTGAATTGGTGATATAGAAGCTAATAAAATAAGCTCTGATCGCGAGTAGGATGTATAATCTGTGCTGTGATGAGCATAACGTTGTGTCCAAGTTATCCGAAAATATAAAAATAAGTAAATACTATTCTTGATAAGGATATTACTAAATAAAGAAGTGGCTCGTCATGTTTCCAAATGACTCCTGAAAACATGGAATATAAAATAAAAGGGATAATAAAATAATATATTGAATAATGTCCAAACACAAATACATGAAATAAGTGTCCATTGAAGATCGCCAAAAATAAATATAATAATGTATGATCTGAATAAGGGGAAAAGTTACTGAGATGATAAATGAAATGTACGATAAATGAAATGTACGATAAATGAAATGTACGTTAAATGAAATGTACGTTAAATAGAAATATGTTATTGTTCAATATAAAAAAAAGGGATGAAATTGATCGAAAATAAAATAAATAAATTAATTGTTCGATGAATAAATAACTGAATAAAATAGACTCCGAGGGGGGGTGTCGATGGAATATAAAAAAAATATAATTGAAGACCTGGACTCGCTTTTTCTTTCTCTTTTTCCACATGTTATCGTGTCGTTGCGTACGCTGATCTCGTCCGGTACGTGTGTTCAGGTTCGCGGGTACGTCTGTTTGGGTACGCGGTCATTCATGGATTCGTGATGCTTGGCTTGCTTGTCCTGCTCGTTTCGGTCGTTTCGGTCATTCTGACTTCTTTCATTTTTCATTTTTCATTTTTCGTTTTTTGTTTTTCATTTTTCATCACAGATTTTACTAGAATCCCCAAGAATCTCTCTGCATGGTGCACGTGTGAGCTATTCTGCTGATTTCGGTAAGTAAACTCTAGATTTTACCATATGCGGGGGTCGCAGTGCATTCCTTCATTCCTTGCATGATTCGGGTACGTGATTCTAATGTTTTGTTTATCCGCGAAGCTTGTTTTTCGGACACAAGCTGATTCATCGAGTCTATTTTTCTCCTTTCTAACTCTCAGATCATTCACGGATCAGGTCCTCGGTCAGGTGTCTTGGCTTCGAGCTAGGTTATTCAAGCTAGGGTTATTGGCAGGCTATAACCATTGACAACGAGGTGAGTTGATTCGGGCGTATGCACGTGTCGTGCCTGTCTGAATGCTGCGTGTCGGTCAGACTGAATGTCGGTCAGACTGAATGTCGGTCAGACTGAATCTTGCCATGAGGTGTCGTCGGTCATGAGGGGCGTGGGATTCGCGCGTGATTCCGTTTCTGAGCTTGGTGACTTGCAATTTATTTCTTGGCTGGTCTCGTCATTTTGGGCATCTCGTCATGTGTCTTGCTCTCTTGTTGTCCGAATTTGTCTGTTCTCTTCGACCAGGGTTGTCTGCTTGCTTGGGTCAGCAATGAGGTGTCCGGAATGAGGTCTCTAGCCTGGGTAAGTTCTTGGGGTCGTGCCGAGATTCGGGGTAGGTCTTGGGTGGTGGACTATTCTAGGTCATTCGCACAGTTATAAGAATGGGTCATCCGCTGCTTCTATCTTCCTTGCAAGATCAAAAAGTCTTCTAAATCACACCCTACTCCTTTTTTATATACTTTTACTATGACTTTGCAGTACCAACGATATCCAGTTACTCTTGATGATTTCGTTGAGTCAAGTCCTCCTTCGAGTCCTTCTTCTGTCCTTGGCAAGCATCGCAGGGATGACGATGACAAGGTTGTCTGTGAAACTCCTCCCACCAGTTGTCATTCTCGAATTGCAGCAGACGGCGATGACGAGATCATTCGCGAAACTCCTCCAAGTCAGTGGTTTTGGGATACTGCAGATTCTGAGGACGTCGACGACAATGGCGAGTGGCTTCCGACAAGCTCTAGTGTCCTGGGCAAGCAGTCTCGAGATACAGCGGATTCTGATGATGAGCATCCTCCCAAGCATTGATGGACTGGTAAGTAAATGATTCAAGGTGCGAGATATCTGTCTGATTAACTGGAAGTGTCTTTGATCATTACTGATTTCTTTTCCTATGATTTTGCTATGTATTTCTAGCACCTCCAGCTCCTTCTGTACATTATGTCAATTCTCCAATCTTTAGCAGTCTAATATTGAGTCCTTCGGATGCAGATGTGGATGCAGATGTGGATCAGTCCAATATCTTAGTCATCAGTGCTATCGAAAATGACGACGACAATGAAGAATATAGTCCTAGTCAGTGGTGGGGTTTTCCTGTGGCTGAGGCTTCTAGCCAGTATTCTGATGACGACGATGATGATGGGGTAGCAACTCAGCTGCTCGATGAGGGCTTTGATATTGATGCAATGCAATATTCTATCCAGGGTAAGTACTATAGTCTGCGGGATCTTCCTGAAGTATTTTCATTTACTAACAATTTTCTTGTTCTATGTTTTTACTATATTTTATAAATTGTTCACAGATTCAACAACTTCTGAGAGATGCTCTGATACTAAGGTTGATGATGAGAGAAGTCCTGAGCCAGCTTCGAAGTCTGATTCTGATATTGATTCTTTTGATTATTTTTCTCCTACGATTCTGTCTGATATTGACGAGGAAGAAGAATTTCCAGAGGTTGATCAGGTCAGTCAATCAGGTCGGTCGATCGATGAGATAGCTTCGCTTCCATGTATTGATCAAGAGCTGATTCAATAAAGATTTCTTCAGTCAATGATTTATTTCTTCTCTGAGTTGCTGTGATCATTTTATTCTTCCTCTAGAGCAATATTCGGTAGTCCTTCTGTGGTTATTTCCTATAGCACATACCAGGGTACGCTGGCTTTGGGGTAGTCATAATTTATCGATTTCTTCATTTTTCTATTTCTCCTTCAGTTTGTTCAGTTTGGTCTGTCCAATCAGTTCAGTTCGGTTCATCCATTCATTCAGTTCACTTCAGTAATTGTTCAGATGTCATTCAACTATTCGGCGATTGTGGGTCCATAGGTCTTGTCTTGGATGGAACCTGGTCATACCAGTGATTCGAACCTGCATCAGTCAATGCATGCCTTGGAGTCTCCTAGTAGCATTTTCCTATAGCGAGTGCCAGTTGCGCTTTTCGAGGTAGTCCGTTTGTAGCATCGGGTCATTTCTTATTTTGTTTTGTACAGCAGAGCATTAATTTAATGAGTCTGCGTAGTCATAACAGTTTGGTCGGTCATAACAGTTCAGTCATAACAGTTCGGTCCTGCTTGAATGAGGACATGAGCTTCAGTCATTCCTCTTCGGAGTACTTGATAAAGCTCCTGCTAGTCGGCACCAAGATGTGACAAATGTACTAATAATCAGTCGTTCTATATGTACGTCAGTTGAGAATGCTCAGAGTGTCAGACGCGATATCTCCCTTTACGTATCCTTACTACAGCTAATCGTGCTGTGCTCTTCAGGCTTTACTATGACTGATATTGAGATATTCCAAGACTCTGTGCAAACTGATTTATTTAGATAGAAAATAGAAGGGGTATTTATACAAAATTTGAAAGACTAAAGAACAACTAATAAAGACGTCACTATGAAAATACAATCCAATCATTGCAAAGTGACTCTTTTGCTGAAATAAAAGGCATTGTGCTGAAATAAAAGGCGTCATGCCAAAATAAAAGGAAGGGGACAAAGTGTTACAATAACTTTCTAAATCAAGCGTAGTACAAATTCACGAAAATCAGTCAAGTTGGGGGTCGGCCATCACAATGTTACTAAATAAAGAAATAGCTTATCATGTTTTTATAAACAAACGACTTCTATATAAAATAAAATAAAAGGGGTAATAAAATAATAATATATCAAATAAAAATAAAATAGTCAAACAATATCTAAATATAAAATAAGTATTCATTAAAGATTGCCAAATAAAATAATAATGTCCAATCTGAATAAAGAGATAAGTTACTGAGGTAACAAATGAAATGTATGATAAATGAAATATACATCAAATAAAAATATATTATTATTTAATGCAAAAAAAAGAGTGAAATTGATTAGAAGTAAAATAAATAAATTAATTGTTTGATAAATAAAAGATAGGGGTGATAATGAAATAACTGAATAAAATAGACTCTAGGGTATCAAAATATTAAAAAATATATAACTGAAGATCTGGGCTACCATTTTCTTTCTCTTTTTCTATGTATTGTCATTCAATATACTAGTGTGATATGCTAATCTTGTCTGAGTATGTTGTTGTAATTATTAGCTTATTATATCTCTTCTATCAATGATCGATGCATCAACGATCGATCATACGTCACTCAATTGTGGCTGAGATGATCTTTGTTTGTATCGACCAATCATAATTTAGCATTAATAAATACACGCATATTGGCTTCATTAGCCAGTGCGCTCTTTACTCCAAACACACATTCAAAGATCAAATTTCAACAGGTTATGAGCCCCAAGCCGCTCGAATTGCAGCTCGACAACCTGAGATCTACGCAACCATCTACGCAATTACAACTGCGATTACTATAAGTGTTTATTTAAAATCGTAAACAACGCGTCAAACAAAGCGATAAACAA
>RBNK01000446.1:0-25787 GCA_003990785.1 Endogone sp. FLAS-F59071 | reverse complement strand
AAAAAAAAAAAAAAAAAAAAAAAAAAAAAAAAAAAAAAAAAAAAAAAAAAAAAAAAAAAAAAAAAAAAAAAAAGCGACCTTGACAGGTATACTGATAATCATTCTGCTGTCTATCCTATAGATATGTTCAAAGCATGATGCTAGTTTATGGGGTTCCTACAATGCAAGGTCTGACCAACCTACTCGAACAGGATATTTTGCAATAAGCATTTCTCAAAGAGAACAGCCAAGAGATAGACGACACCCCCAACCGAAGCGCGTGGTTCACAAGAATATGCGTTAACTACACAGCCAATAGACATGATTTTTATTATTTGTTTACTAATATTGCACGTCTCCCCTATAATTGCACCGAGACATTGCCTTCTTGTACAAAATTACAAATTTCTTTACCAATGTAAACTACGATTCGATTACAATAAACCCCCATGTTAATGATAACGATCTTTTGTCATTTGTGTGATACCCCTGGCTCATTGTGAAAAGAAAAAAAAAAAAAAAAAAAAGGGAAAAAAAAAAAAAAGAGAAAATAGAAAATAGAAAATAGAAAATAAAATGAAGGACATGCGTCATGTTATGGTTTAGTCGAAAATCGTATCTTTATTAATAGCCCAAAATTTACACGCGGACCCTGATGGTGTCATTCATCAACATCTCTCCGACTTTTCTTTTTTCCCACCGCACCAGCCATCTTTTCTCGCTTTGGGCATATGTTCGAACCATCTTTGGGGTACGGATTTTTATTTTTATTTTTTTATTTATATAATTAATTATATAATTATATAGTTCTTCCCACTTTCGCTCTGATCTGCCGTGGTGACACCTTTCCGACTCTTCCATGGAAGTAAACGCCAAATGTAATAGATACTTGTGATTATGTATTACTTTTTTTTTTTTTAAAAAAAAAAAAAAAAAAAAAAAAAAAGGCAGCAGATCAGTGGGCAAACGATATTTTGTTAATGAGCCGAACGACCGTAACCAGCACAATGACTTCACTACACTTGCTAAAAGTTTTCTGATCTTACTACCAAGTGTTTTGTATACATTGATCCCGAATAAGTTAACAGCTATACTTTAAATATTTATCTAATGTAGTGCTTTTTTTATTTTTATTTTTATTTTTATTCTCGGACAATGAATTTAATAAATTCCGTCATTCCGCGTATTCTTTTTTCCTTGACTTTCTAGGTATTTTCCTATTGTAATTGGGCGGTTTAAAATGAGTCAAAATTCAAATGTTTATGAAAAAAAAAAAAGAAAAAAAAAAAAAAAAAAAAAAAAAAAAGAAAAAAAAAGGTCCGCGACTATGACAAATATTCTGGGGTCTCGTTACTCTGCGAAATAAAAAAAAAACGAATGCCCATAAATTACAAGCAAAACTAATCGATTTCTGGTTGCTGATGTCTTACTCTTCAATATCTTGGTACGTCACTATCCAAGGCCCTTTTTTTCTGGTAGTGTTGAGCAATTGCTTTAGAAAATCGAGCCAACAGACCCAAATGGTAGGATCTTCCTCCAGCTCAACAAACATGACAGTAACTTTGACAGCATTCCATGAGAATACATGAAGGACAGCATGATGTTCTTAGTTTACCATTGGAAGTTTGTACCTGTGCTCACACATTCATGGGATCTTCTGGATCTCACCAAATCGGGATACTCAATTAAACTTATGTAGGAGTATGTACTTCTAGCAACTATAAAATAAGACTCGCAATTAACTGCAATATGGCTAGGTATTTCATTTCATGGGGCATTGTATCACACTTAAAGACAAAAGCAGAAGGGGGTCTCCTCTTCGAAGATAGAGAAAACTTTAAATGTAGAGTTATTGGCATGCTAACCCTCATAACCTTGCCTATGAATTTGCATTTAATTACATTTAGAGGATACTTACGTTTTGATACGATACAAAGTTTCGAATACCCAAAAGTCAAACTCCACCCACCGCTTCGGCTCAATGTCAAGTGCTTCCATGATGGATTGATAAAAATGTCTGTAGTAATTGTAAATTAAATAACTATTGCCATCTGCCAAACTTGGAGTCCAAGCATGAAGTATCTGTATACCGGGCAGCTCAAGCACAGGGATTGAGGACTGAATTGACATGGCAAATAGCTTGATGATGACCAGAGGGGTTAATGCGTTACCTGTTGAACATTGCTGGATATCTTTGTAAATCGAGCGAAGATTGCTTTCCCGTCCACAGAGAAACTTGTGGTACATTGAATCCGCGTCATCACGACACTTTTCCGAGCAATAAACCACCGTCGTACAGCGAGAGCACTTGTAATGTTGAGCGAGTGAGCTGCAAAGCTCGCCGCAGTGCTCGCATCGGGAGTGTGAGCGATTATTCACACTTAGGTAGGGCCGCTCCCGCAGTACCGTCTCGTTGGCGCCAATCCGATGCTTGGAAAACATTCCAAACTGCAGCTCAGCTATTTCCGGCCTTCCACCTTTTTTTTCACTCTTCGCGCTTTGCACACCGTGAGGTAGGAATCTAACCTCTACTTTGGATGCATTCAGGCTCTCAATCACCTTGTTGAACTTCTTTATCATCGCTTGTATGCCTTCCTCCGTCTGTACAGCCAGGTTTCTCTTATTCGCCTCGTCCCACGGATATCTCCCACTATGCATGCCAGGCTTATAGATAATCTTTGTGGAGATGTCAGAGTAGAGCCCAAAGCTCTCGCCTTTGGCGTTAAGCTTCTTCTGGAGTTCAAGCGCTTTGCGATAGTCGTTCTTAATGCGTTCTTCAAGCTGCCTCGCTTTCTCCTGATAAGTCGTATCGTTGGGATTGCCGTCTCGCACGATCTTTAGTTGTTGCAAAGCGAATATGAACTGAGATAAAGTATCAGGGGCTGTTGTCAGCATCTGGGCAAGAGTGTAGCCAGTCTCGGCTCTTAGTAAATTCATCTGACGCGTGGTCGTCTCCTGATTGCTTAGGTCGGTTAAGTAGAACGTTACGAGATTATCAATCGTCTCTTTAGGTTTTTCCGAAGCAAATATGCAAGCACGAGCGGCATCTACGGTTGCTAGGTCTGAATAGCCCATTTTCCCGAAAAGGCGAGCCAGAGGATGGGGTGATAGGGGTACTCTGGAAGAAGGCTTGTGATTAGGTCAAAGGTTTGTAAAGGGTTTGCAGATAGTTCATTGTCAGTGAGGAGACGAGTGAGGAGACTAGTGGCATGTCCATTGTAGCAAACAAATGTGTATAGCTTAATTCACAAACGCCAGGGCTAATTATATCATTCGATCCTCACGTGATGTTGCGAGTTACGTATCATAATGATGCCATGTTTCATATCGTCCTACATATGAGCTACTATTTTTGAAGACGGACCATTTTTTTCGGTCATCCACATCACACATCATCACATCACACCTGAAGACGATTTGATAAAAAAAATTGGTCCGCCTTCAAAAATAATCACCCATATATTCAAGGGATAAAGTGGTTTGACATAAAGGAGTTGGATGTTTGCAGGAGATAGAATGATTCGTGGTCACAATATTTGATGGCCGCAGTTTTTTCCATTTAATTACATGTAGGGATCCTAAAAGGATAGCTTATTGCCCTCGGCTCCTATACTAATTTTTTATTTTCTTTGTCAGGCACTTTCGCAAACTGATCGATTGCACGCATTTTGAGAGCAGGCTTCTCATGTACACAATTCGACATCATTTGAAATGAGAGAGTAGCAAGGATTTAACAAGCAGATATTATAATAAGGCGATATCGTACCTAGGTACGCGATGTACGCAGTTCCGGTTTGGTGATGACGTGTTGAAGATTATGTATTTTCGTAGAGCGGAAGCTGAGCGAATATGGAGTGAAGCGAGAGCAAATTGCTCTAGCTCGCGCATGCGGGATTGCATAGAGTCCTCCAAGCCACATCGCTCACATCGGCGATACCTATTTTAATTAATTATTGAATAATATGACTAATTAGTCACTGTAATAATAGTTGGCATGCACACCCAACATACGCAACATACTCAATGTGCATAATATAATGTAAATGATCATTAGTTAAAGAAAAGAAAATTGAACCGATTTACATATATATATAAGAAAGTGTCAAAGATGTCCTTGGCAACCCACTCGAGTGCGAGTTTTTGTATGGTTAGAATGTGGAATGCGGATTTTGATTTCCTTTCATCCTTGGACGTAGGGACGTCACTGATTTGGATCGGGTTATTTTGGGCAATATGATAGCCTCGAATCATCCATCAAGCTATTTTCTTTTTCCACTTTATCATTCCAGTGACTCGTCCTGATTTTTAATTGTTTGTCTTTCTTAATTATTGCACGTCACACATTATAGCATAGTTCATCTCAATCACAAAGTAAATATTCGGATTGTCCACCATTAATTTTCTTTCATTGATATTGTGTTGATGTAAAGAATACTGGGAAACAAAAAAAGAGCGTTCATAAAACAGCCAAAAAGAAAAAGAAAAAAAAATACAAACATGGTGATTTCGTCACAAATTATAACCTTCACACAAGACAGGCAGACACAGATAAAGATATATACAGAGTAATTACAAAAAGAAAAGAAAAAATCAAAATGTATGTAGAAGGCAGCAGCCATAGTGTACAAAAGCATGGCATATGGCAACTGCGGATCGGGCAGATTTCATCGCGGCACCTAGAAATTGAATAGATTCTTAACTATCTATAACGCAATGGAATAGAGGAAATGAGCGAAATCAAGCTCTTTTCAGCAATGAATCGCGCGAGATCAGTAATGATATGAGACTTACGTTTACATCTCGCCAAACCCGTAGATTGGAGTGCCGCGCTTTCTGAGCGCGTAAATCACCTCTATGGTGGTAACCGTCTATCCACGAATAGGAGAAAATCGACCAAAGGATTTTATTAATGAGACATCCAGTATGATTCTCAAATTAAAAACGTTCGCTATTTCGCATCATTCGCCCCCTTAACTAAAGGTTACCATCACGATACAAATAAAATCCTTCACAAAAATCTCACCTTTCGTTTTTTGTAATCGACAAAAACGATGATGTCGTGGAGCACGTCTATGAGAAAACGCTTCAGGGCGGCTCGCGCTTCGTCGTATATACCTGCCGGTATAGTGAGGTTTCAGAGGGAGATTGACCTGATAAATTTCACTATTAGTTGAGGTACAGCCGTTCGAGTTTACTGAAAGTACAAAGCTAACCGGCAGAGATGCGCTTGACGCCACCACGACGGGCAAGACGACGGATGGCGGGACGTGTCACCTGTGTTTGTATGGGAGGTATTGAGTTGCGTAGGCAGGTATGTACATATATTATTCCAATGAATAGATATGTACATACACCCTTGATCGATTCACGCAACACTTTGCGATGCCGCTTCGTGCCCAATTTTCCAAGCCCTTTCCCGCCTTTTCCGCGTCCGCTCATGGTTTTGTGGAAAGGAGAGAGAAAGTTCTGTTCGATCGAGTGACTTGGTTTTAACCTCCCGTGCCTCAGCAGTGACATCATCATACCTTCCTCTACGTCATCATCTGGATTTCTTGCGCGCGCGCGCTTCCCCAGCCTCGCGTCTACGTCGTCTATATACGAACATGAAGCAAGCTACCTTGAGGTATAATAGCCTTCCTCTTCCCTTTCTCCTTTTATTAGTCTACAACCATTGAGCCACTCACACCGCTGACCACGATTCCCTGTTGGTAGTAAATTCTTTGGCGTTAAGGACTCCAAGGACAAGACCAACGGCCATGACGACAGGAAGAGGGAGCCAGACAATGCCGCACTCAAACCTGCCAAAAGAGAGTCTGGGTTTGTCAAGGAAGACAAGGCAGCTACGGTTGTCGAGCCACCTACCGCCCAAGACGCCAGGGAATGCAAAGATGCCATGGAGATTGACGAAAGGCAGAATGAGATCGACGAAGGTTAGCGTTCATCACAACTTTTTAGATTTTTCTATTTACACGGTTGCTTTAATTCCTCGAAAATATTTACATTTTCCCTTGCATCAGGTACGGTGCAAAAGAAATCAATTAGTTCATCGCTCAGAAAGAGGCGCTGCCTTGTTCTCGATTCCGAAGACGAATCCGAAAATGCCCAGGAAGAACAAACGAAGCGCGTCGCCAAAGCCGACACGATCGTACCGCCGGCGAAGAAATTGAAACCATCTTCTAAGCGTGATGAAGAGGAGGGAGAGGGGGAGGGAAGGGAGGAGGAAGAAAAGAAGAAGAAAGATGAAAAGGACAAGCCCAAGGCGAAGAGACAAGACAAGAAAGTGGCGACCAAGAAGGCGAATGGGAACGATTTTAATACTGGCAGCAAACGGATTGGGAATATGGCAGCCGATAAAGATAATGAGGCCGAGAAACAGGAGGAAGAGACTGAGAAACCGGAGGAAGATACCGGGAAAGAAGCTACCAAGAAGGAGCCAACCTTAAAAGAGGAGCGTGAGAAAGATGAAGAAAATAAGGAAGCTGAGGAAGAAGAGAGCGAGGAGATGGAGGAGAAAGAGAAAAAGGAAGTTGCTGCCAAATTGTGAGTATAATCTCTGTGTGTGGGTAAAATTGTGCTGGTTTGCTTCCATTTTGCTATACACATTTACTATTGTTGTGTTTTTCTGTTACAGGCCTGAAATTCACTCTATGTTCAATACCTTTCTCGTTACATAAAGAGCAATGAAAGTCGACTGGAAACCGGGATCGGACGGATCCATGTCGTGGAAGAAAGGCGAAAAGTAAGTTTTTTTTTTTTTGTTTCGCTGATACACTTTTGTAACCGCTTGTTGTAGAGATGCCTTGCACACAAGAGACAATCAATTCACTCCGCATTTCCCCTCTCCCCGCACGCGCATTTATCAAGGGTTCCATATGCTGCCCTCTGCAAGACATTCGAACCTATCGAAGCGATTACCAAGCGCATCGAGATTCTCGAGCTGACTACTAACTTGTTCCGGACAGTGATCGAACTGACACCGGAAAGTCTGCTGGAGACACTGTATCTGTGCATTAACAGGGTAAGTATGCTTCAAAAGCGCCGATTCTATGCAGATTTGCATGATTTCATGTATACGTCTTTGTCTAATCGCAGTTATTCCCATCAATAATACATTTCAAATTTTACTGATCTGTGCCACATATTTTAAAATCTGACGCGCACCGGGCAGCTCTGTCCAGATTATGAAGGCCTAGAACTTGGCATTGGAGAATCTCTTCTGATAAAGGCCATCGCAGAGTCAACTGGTCGGAGCTTGGTACAGATCAAGGCGGACTACAGAGACAGCGGTGATCTGGGGACGGTCGCTAAGGTAACGAAATTTCTCCAATCATTGTTTTTGGCATGATTGTTGGAGGAGTGACAATAATATCGTTTATCTCGTGATCCTTGATGCACTAATGGCATTTTGATTCGTATCGTTTTCCATGGATCATGCACGCATTCATAGAACAGTCGAAGCTCTCAGAAGACGTTATTCACTGCCAAGCCGCTAACAGTTCCGCAAGTGTTCAGCACGTTAAAGGAGATTGCCCAGATAACAGGCACATCAGTGAGCGTTTAAAAATTCCCTCAGTTGTGCCTTGTACTTTTTGTGGAGAAATATTGATTGTTCAATGGCGGACTTGTTTTGGTGATCTCTATAGTCACAAACTAAAAAGGTGAGCAAGATTAAAGGATTACTGGTGGCGTGCCGAGAGAATGAAGCCAAGTACCTGATTCGGTAAGCAAATTCCGGATATTCATGTGGATTATTCTGAGTTGCAATATAGCCGCATTGGCTATTTTACATGGGAGATAGCGTCCCCCGCCATCCGCATTGCGAATGCTTATATTGAAGAAAATGCCATAATAAAGATCGCTCGAGGGCAAACTCCGTATTGGCTTAGCTGAAAAGACAGTCCTAGGCGCGTTAGGACATGCGGTAGTCCTCTCAAGGCCAGGTATTTACTTACTATCGTTACCATCATTTTTGTATGATTTACCTAGTTCTTAATTGCTATATTATTTTATTGAAAATAACGTCTACTTCTCTACAGAGACCAAGCAGTTGAAAAAAGCACAGATTGAAGAGGAGCTCGCCAAAGCCGTTGAAGTAGTTAAATCCGTGTACAAGTAAGCATACTATCAACTAGCTTCGATGGTACATAGAAAATCGATTTTATATAAGGTTTTTTACCGATTTACATATACAAACAAACAGTGAACTGCCATGCTACGACCTCATCGTACCCGCTCTGCTCAAGAACCCAATCGACAAGCTCAAAGAAATTTGCAAAATGACGCCAGGTATTCCGCTGAAACCCATGCTTGCGCATCCGACCAAGCAACTAAGCGAGATCTTGGACCGGTTCGAAGGCCACACGTTCACGTGCGAGTACAAGTACGATGGCGAGCGCGCACAGGTAGGCTACATTTGACAGTAAAGCTCGCGTGCGTGTGTGATGTAATACTTAAACAAGAACCAGAACAATCTCTTTTGTTACCCTTCTCAATATTTAATTCGATCTCTGACACTGTCGATATTTGATGGAAACCTGAAACAGATTCATCTTCTTGAAGATGGTCGAATGATGATCTACAGTCGGAATTCTGAAAATATGTCAAATAAGTATCCCGATATCATGGAGAAAATTGGCACAGTAAGGATCTTTGTTTTATACTTGAATTAATTCTCACCCTCAACCCCCTTCTTTTGGTGTGTTCTAGAGGTCTAGAGGTGCTGAGATCACACGACAAAACAAAAAATTCCCAATACATAATCTTGTCATGATTGCGACGAATGCTACTAATTTATCTTGGTGTGCTTATCAATGCATCATGCTCATTCTTATACTTCTTTTTGATTTTCCCCTTTACCGTAATCATCATAGTGGATAAAACCTAGCACCACATCGTTTGTGATCGATTGCGAAGCTGTAGCGTGGGATCGTGAGAAGAGGAACATCCTTCCGTTCCAAGTGCTCAGCACGCGCAAGCGCAAGGATGTCAAGGAAGAGGACATCACAGTCCAGGTGTGCATATTCGCGTTCGATTGCTTATACTTGAACGGAGAGGTGAGCTTGTTTACTCTGTTCTGTTTACTCGCTATCCGCTAGTAACAGTCGAAATGTAATTGCGATTGCGATACTAATGATCCTCTACATTCTTGTATACAGCCGTTGCTCCAAAAGCCTTTTGCTACGCGACGACAGCTCCTCCACGAATCCTTTCAAGAGATCGAGGGCCAGTTCGGGTTCGCACGCTATCAAGACACGTCTAATATTGAAGATATTCAAACATTTTTGGAGACAAGTATCCAGGAGAACTGTGAAGGTTTGATGGTGAAGATGTATGACGGAAATGAGTCGAGCTATGAGCCAAGCAAGAGGAGCAGGAATTGGTTAAAGGTATATGTGGGTGGGGCTTGAGCAGTACGTGCTCGTCAACCGTTTCGTTCTGTTAACCTGGTAAGGTTAACAATCCTGCATATCTCTCTTTCTCTTTCTGGTAATACCATCCAATCCACCAAACCCATATCACCTGACGCTCTACAGGTTAAAAAGGACTACCTCAAAGGCATAGGCGACTCTCTCGACCTAGTTGTCGTTGGTGCCTTCTATGGTCGTGGCAAACGCACATCCGTCTATGGCGCCTACCTCCTCGCCTGCTACGATCCGGACCGCGAGGAGTATCAAACCATCACCAAAATCGGCACGGGCTTTTCAGAGCAGGCCCTGCAACAGCACTACGATTTCTTCAAGGATCACGTCATCGATCGGCCTAAGAGGTATTACTCGTTCGGTGATGGAACCAAGCCCGATGTATGGCTCGAGCCTATGCAAGTGTGGGAGGTATTGGCGGCGGATTTGAGCATTAGTCCAAAGTATCAGGCAGCCGTGGGACATGTGAGTATTTTGAATTATAGGTGGTTATGCTTGCGATTGAGATTTCTTTGCTTTAATGTTTGATTTGTGCCAGGTCGATCCTTCCAAAGGTATCTCGCTCCGATTCCCGCGCTTCATTCGCATTCGCGACGACAAGAAGCCTGAGGAAGCGACATCCAGCGAGCAGGTGGCAGAATTCTACCAGCGGCAAGTGAATAGCAAGGAGAAGAACAGCGGGAACGTGGATGAAGGGGTGGATAACGATTTCGATTACTGAACCCAAGTATCAAGTTGGCCCCATTTGACAGGATTTTTGGCTGCACGCTGACAAGGTTAATGTTTTGAGTCAATGCGTTACAGAGGCTGATCGCAATTTATATAATGTACTAGCAATGACCGGAGAAACCAAACTACCACTTGCCTTCCGAATAAAGAAAATAGATGTAATTATATTTGCAATGTTCCCGATAGCACGCTCAGTTAAATTATCACACGTAATCGCCGGCATGCTCACACTCATAACACCATTACATTCTATTATTGTATCAACTTTCAGTAACAAATTTTATTGTCCCTTTTGAACAAAGACGAGGGAAAAGTTTGCATATTAACTTTTGTACATGTCTGTTTTTGTCTATATTGTCTTTTCTCAGGGTTTGGGTTCGACTTTGGCAACGAGTTCAGAGTCGCGGAAGATAACGTATTCCTGTATATGATATAGGAAATAGTAGATGACTAGTTAGGTCCCATTGTTATATTCTTGAACCTTTCCTGTCTCGTCCTCACCACCCTTTCACACAGTAAAATTTGATTCCAATTACAGTCACAAACACATAGTATTCATTAAAGAGTGCCGTACCGTATCGTTCGCCTTGATATTGGTGCCGCCGTACGCAGGCAGGAGTACCGTGTTGCCCACCTCCACTTGAGGCTTAATGTGGTTGCCATTCTTGTCTAGTGCACCTTTGCCGACAGCGATAACAAGGGCCTCGTTAAGGACTTCTTGGGACTTCTCTGGAATAAGGATTCCCAAGGCAGTCTTCTCCGGGGCCTTGATCCGCTGGAGAAGGACGCGGTCAAGGAGGGGGACGATGAGCTTGGTAGATAGGGGCTAGGAAGACATGAGGTGTGCAATGTGAGTGCATTTTCAGGGTAATTATCGGACTCGGAGGAGTATTACGTATATAATAAAAGTTAGGAGTGGTCGGTTGTAGAAGAATGAGCAAAATTGCTTACCATGATATCTATCCTTTGGTTAGTAGTAGGAAGCGCAAAGGAAAAAGAGATGATGGACGCGTTTGTTGGAAATTTGTCGAAAAAATCATAAAGATTTGAGGTGGCTTGTTTGTGTCGATATTTTCTAGATATTTCCCCAGCCCTAAAGTCATTCCGGATTTTTTTCGTTTTTTCCGTTTTTTCGCATCAAAAAATCCGAATGACTCAAACATATTCCGATGGATTCCATGCAACACACACACGAGACATACTCCCTGTTCCATGTAGTAGCTCCTTGTTCCATGCAGTTGAATGAGAAACAACGGCGATGGCCTTGTCCATGTGTAGAGTTTGTGCTTTAAGCCATTGGTGCGTTTTGAGACCATTGTGGACAAAAGGGCAATTGGGCGGGCCAGAGAGAGAAGCATGGAAAGTCATGGAATTTGGGTTCCATCTTTGAGCGACCAATGAATGGAGCAGTGTGCGTAGAAAGCGTTTTAAAATCACGTGATTGATCACTAAAATTCTCATTAAAAAATTTCGTGCCTTTTTCTCGTCCTGTGTGGTTTTCCTTCTTTTCGCCTCCCAAAAAACAAACCAAAAAAAAAAAAAAAGAGTAGATCAGCGATCATGTACCGTTTCGCGTCTCAGGCCATCAAGCCCGCCGTATCCCGTCTCCCGACTGTTGCCTCCCTGCCTGCCAGGTCCACCGCTACACCTGTTCTGACGCGTCTGTACTCCACCCACAAGGAGCTCAAGTTTGGCGTCGAAGGTCGCGCTGCTCTTCTCAAGGGTGTTGACATCCTGGCCAAGGCTGTCGCCGTCACTCTCGGTCCCAAGGGTCGTCATGTACTGATCGAGCAGCCCTATGGCTCGCCCAAGATCACAAAGGATGGTGTCACCGTCGCGAAGAGCATTATTCTACAGGACAAGTTTGAAAACCTTGGTGCTAAGTATGTTTATTTGTATGGGTGTTTCAATATTAGAGAAGGTGAACATGAAGCTAGCTTGAAAGGAAAAAAAGGATGAGACTGTTTATTTTATGTGTGATTGGGTATATAATCGATTTGTAAATCACCATTGAATTCAAATTCCGTGCGAAAATATAAAGTACAAAAAGCTAGGATCAGGGTCCATGATGCTTATTCTGATAATCTGATCACTAACGTCGATCCTCCAAATTCCCCAACCACTTTATTCTGCAGGCTCGTCCAGGATGTCGCCAACAAGACTAACGAGGTCGCTGGTGACGGTACCACCACGGCCACCGTACTCGCTCGCGCCATTTTCGTTGAGGGTGTCAAGAACGTCGCCGCCGGTTGCAACCCCATGGACCTTCGTCGTGGAGTCCAACTTGCCGTCGACGCCGTCGTCAAGTTCCTGAAGGAGAACTCGCGCGTCATTACCACCACAAACGAGGTCGCTCAGGTGATTACATGTTTTTTTGTTTTAGTTACCTTATTGTGCATGAGTTTCACAATATTTGATGGACCGTACCACTTGCTGTTGCTGGTACTAATAACGATGCTTTTGAAAAATTAGGTTGCCACTATCTCTGCCAATGGTGATAAGCACGTTGGTCAGTTGATCGCTCAGGCTATGGAGAGGGTTGGCAAGGAGGGTGTCATCACGGTCAAGGATGGCAAGACGATCGATGACGAGCTCGAGATCACTGAGGGCATGCGCTTTGATCGAGGTTTCCTCTCTCCCTACTTTATCACCGACGCCAAGACTCAAAAGGTCGAGTTTGAGAAACCATTCATTCTGCTCTCGGAGAAGAAGATTAGCCTTCTCCAGGATATCATCCCCTCGCTTGAAGCCGCTGCCACGCAGCGTAGGCCGCTTCTGATTGTCGCCGAGGATCTAGACGGCGAGGCGCTTGCGGCGTGCATCCTCAACAAGCTCCGTGGTCAGGTTCAAGTCGCCGCCGTCAAGGCTCCCGGGTTTGGTGACAACCGCAAGTCAATCCTTGGGGATCTCGCTATCCTGACTGGCGGCACCGTGTTTTCGGATGAGCTCGACATCAAGCTCGAGAAGGCAACTCCTGATCTGCTAGGCACTACTGGCTCAGTGACCATCACCAAGGAGGACACGATTCTGCTCAATGGTGCCGGTACCAAGGACATGATCTCGCAGCGCTGCGAGCAGCTTCGTGGCGCCATCGCGGACCAGTCCGTCTCCAGTTACGAAAAGGAAAAGCTGCAGGAGCGTCTAGCCAAGCTTAGCGGCGGTGTTGCTGTCATTAAAGTTGGTGGCGCGTCGGAGGTGGAGGTAGGTGAAAAGAAAGACCGATTTGTCGACGCATTGAACGCGACGCGCGCGGCGGTGGAGGAGGGCATTATCCCCGGCGGCGGCACGGCGCTGCTCAAGGCGACAACGGCCTTGGACGCGCTGAACGCGGTCAACTTTGACCAGCAGCTCGGTATCAACATCATCCGTAACGCAATCCAGCGGCCGTGCCGGACAATTGTGGACAACGCTGGCGGTGAGGGGGCGGTGGTGGCCGGTAAGCTACTGGAAGAACACAGAGACAACTTCAATTACGGATACGATGCCGCGGCGAATGAGTATGGTGATATGATTCAGCGCGGCATCCTTGATCCGCTCAAGGTGGTGCGCACAGCGTTGGTGGATTCGTCGGGCGTGGCCTCAATGCTGACGACAACGGAGTGCATTGTTGTGGACTCGCCAGAAAAGAAAGAGGCTGGTGGTATGGGAGGCATGGTAAGTTGATGCATTTGCCTTTTTTGCCGTGCAATGTGCTCGATGAAAACGCTAACTCTATTTGTATATACGAATTTCTAGGGCGGCATGGGTGGTGGAATGGGTGGAATGGGGATGATGTAAAAGGAACACAAATGTCTTACAATCCCAAAAGTAGTTTAAAAGAAAAAAAGGAAACGTATAGATCAGCGCATGTTATGAATTTCTCAATAAAAGGAGACTAGTTTTGTGCCAGGGAGCACTCGTGGCTTTTGAATTTCGATGGCTGGTGACATCATTCCACCCCATCCGTCCGTCATGTGAAATGGATTTCAGCCACGAACCTTTGCTCAACATTCTTGACCTTATCTCTCTCTCTCTCTCTCGCATCCCATCCCTTGTAAGCTAAACAACAACAGCAATGACTACCTATGATCCTACCGCCGCCCCCGATACTATGCCTACCCTCAAGCTCTTGCTCATCGGCAACTCCAATGTCGGCAAGAGCTCCTTGCTGCTGCGCTTCATTGACGATGCATTCCTGCCCCAAGACGAAGTGAGCGCCACCATTGGTGAGTTGTAGTCTTGGCTATCCGAAAACGTTCTTTTATTCTCCGACAGATTTTCGAAAGATTACGCACCGTATTTTGGAATTTGGAGGCCAGCGTCACGTTTTACAAGTTGCTCAGATAGACCGTTATATTTTATGGCATAATTTATTGGCTGGCTCGTGGAACTGTGCGTCATGAACAGGCGTTGACTTCAAGGTCAAGATGATTGAGGTTGATGGAAAAAAGTACAAGCTCACTATTTGGGTATGTGTCCAACGCTTTACTTGTGGCGGTGAAGAAAAATCGTATTTTAACTTTCCGTATCGGTTTACCTTTTTATTTTCCTTATCATTTTTTAATATTATTATTATTTGCTTTTTTTTTTCTGTCCATTCTGTTCAATATGATAATATATTAGGATACTGCCGGTCAAGAGAGGTTTAGGACATTGACGTCCTCTTACTACCGCGGTGCTCAGGGTGTCATTTTGGGTGAGCTGATCTATATTTACGCAATTTTAAAAGAGGTCGAGTGGCGGAATTTTTATGTTTTATTTTATAATTCTTTAGTTGGTTTATGCTGATATTTTATCTTTTGTATCGATTATCGCTCTGGCTTTACCTTTTCTCTTGAAATATCAACTACAACCATCATTCCCGTAATGACTTGTAAAAGTCTATGATGTGAGCAACCGCGAAACCTTCGACGCCCTCAGTAACTGGTTCACAGAACTCAACACATACTCTTCGAGCAAAGACGTCGTCAAGATGATTGTGGGCAACAAAGTTGACAAGGTATATGTCATGTCCAGCCGTTCTCTTTGTGCAGGATTTTAAATTGGGGGTTTTTTCACAAAGGGCGATGCGACGCGAAACAAACTTCTGTCAAGTCGTGTGTGATCCCTCTGGAGACCACCAAAATTTCGCTGGCCCTGTTTAGCAGCATATCTCTTTACATCTCCTACTTATCGTTGATAGATATTGGGCATTGATTGGAGGAATAGCGTGGAACAAATCGAAGAAAACGCAAGGTGGCTACGAAAGGGAAGACTGGGGGGAATGCTAGCGTATGTGCGGGACCACAAAGGCAGGAGCTATACTTATATGCCCCGCTTTGTCAGATGACACCGGCAGCTTTCGGCACGGAACGACCAAAATTCAGCACGTGTATCAAATACTGAATGCGTATACATACTGAACGTTAATATTACCAATATACCGTTCCTGTTGCACTTATTTTATTGTTCACAGGAATCGTCGCGTTTGGTGACAACCAAGGAGGGTCAAGCGATGGCCCGAAAGCTACAGACTTTGTTCATTGAATGTAGCGCAAAGACGAAGTTTGGCGTGAAAGAGGCTTTTGATGAATTGGTTCAAAAGGTATGGAGTGGGGCTGGTATCTCTTGCTCTGCCGTATCTGTTTGATGATGAACTATAGTGAATTAATAAATTATCCCTTTCTCTCCTTCATAACATGACCCAGATCATTGAGACCCCAAGCCTTTGGCAAAAACAACCAACTCCCTCTAATGTCATCCGTGTGACGTCCGAATCGACCACGGACCCTGGCTCATGCTCTTGCTAAGAATTTCTAATTTCGCGTTTGAGTGAGATGTCAGGCTGCTGGAGTGTATGGACGTACACAATGTAGTAAACATATCCACTTGTCATTCTGAGAATTCTGGAGGACGATTAGGGAAGCGGTAACGATCCGCGAAACTTTGAATTTTTGGTTTCTCTTCATATTTTCTTTTATTTTTATTTTATCATTTTCGGCATCAACACTCTGCCCAAACCAACGACCTGGTGGCGATCATTCATATTCTACCTAAATTGACTTTTCGCTGCTGTCTTTGCTCACTTATACAATCACTCTGAGCGCACGTATTTCGATGCGCCGACATGACGCGGCTTCAGCCTCAATTTTGTATTGTATTAATGTCGCTATGGGCCAGGTCGTGTGTATTTTTGATTCATCCATTCGACTGTGATCGTGTTGTCCATAATTCTCTTGATTTGCTTCTGACCTTTTTTTTTTTTTTTTTTTTTTTTTTTTTTTTTTTTTTTTTTTTTTTTTTTTTTTTTTTTTTTTTAAATATTTTTTTTTTTTTTTTTTTTTTTTTATATATTATTATTATGATTAGCTTGATACACAGAAAATTTCTTTTTTCTTTTTTCTTTCTTTTTACCCTTCTATGGGACTGGTTGTCCTTCTTTTATATTTTTGCTTTGGAGTTCGTGCATGACCGTGATGTACATTCATACATTTGCATTACTTTTCAATACACTTTTTTTTTTTTTTTTTTTTTTTTTTTTTTTTTTTTTTTTTTTTTTTTTTTTTTTCTTGTCTTTGTTTTTTTTTTTTTTTTTTTTTTTTTTTTTTTTTTTTTTTTTTTTTTTTTTTTTTTTTTATTTTTATCATTATTATTATTTCATGACTTTATAGTGATGGTTCGTCCTATCATAATCGACTGCAGTCTTTGCAGCAAAGGCGTTTCTCTCCCGATTTGATCTATGTCGACTAGGTCTTCACTCCCCATCTATAAATCATGTGTGCAAAGTGATTTTTGTACAATCATTTATGCGACGTGGCAGGTGATCATTAACTTGCAGGTGGTCAGTCTAGCGTATCAAACTGGAATACGATATTCTTAGGATAAATACCGTGTCTCAGTTGCTATGTCACTATCTTACCGAAATTTACTCACGAGCGGCATAATCCACAAATGGATGGGTTGGGCATAGCCGAGATGGATGCACTCCACATTCACGCCAACACTGATCTGCTTCCGAGAGCCGAAAACCTTTCTATCTGTCATGTTACTGATAGCATAACCGCAAGCAACTTCTCAAAACTGAATTTTCCCTTTTTTCAAGCAAAAAAATGGCCAAGTCGCCTTCGTCCTCCTTGGCCGCGCCGTCCAGACCCTTCTCAGCGCCGCTCTCCCCATCCCCGAGCTTCCCAAGCAGCACGCTAGTTTGGCAGATGCGGTGAATGTGGTGGCTGCTGCCCCTACGTCGCCGATTGCAATACCGCATGCAAAACAACAGCAAACCTACGAGAACTGCAACCACCTTTTATATAACGTGTGTAAGGCAATGGAGCCTGCGCTGGCGACGCTGTCAAACGATTTTTGCATGCATTAATAAGAGTATGGAAAGGCCCATTCGACGGGACTACGGTTACCAGATGTGGCATTCCCTTTGGCGGGTGCGGGTCTACGGCTGCGACTATGGCACCGGCTTCCCGAAATGTAGTAATCGGATAGATGGTAAACTACTTTTTCCAAACCTGATGCTCAACTTTCAAGCTAACTACTATAAAGACCAAAGAAAATGAGCTAGGAAGCAAGTTCTTTGGGAGTATGGTATTCGGACTATGCATTGTTAGGCTGGAATGAAGGGTCTGAGAGACGAATGGGATATTGATGGTAAGGATGCTTTTCCCAGAGGTAACGAAAAACAAGCTTTCAGTCGGTCACCGCATTTATATGTAATCTTTCTCTTGTGGAATAAGTGCAGTACACTATAGCAGAGACTTTGTTACTTAAGAAATAACAATTAGTCTGACTAGCTACTATGCAAACTAATGAAAATGTAATAAATATTAAAAATATCGAAATGATAGCCTTTATGGCTCAGTGGTAGAGCGTCGCTCTCGTAAAGCGAAGGTCGGGTGTTCGATCCACCCTAAAGGCAGCAGAGTCCTTTTTTTCTTTTTTCTTTGTTGGAATGCAGAATCAAATAAAATATAATATTCTTGACATTTTCCACTATTAAAATCGGGATATATTGTACATTGAATATGGACCATGTGCAAGCATTGCACAAAAAAGTATGGTTCACAATAACGCTAACTTTGAAGCACTTTAGAGCCCAAACGAGTATGAGGCCCACCCGATCGTGCTTATATTCAAGTCAAATACTTTTTTGGCTCGGTCGTCGCCCGCCGCTCCGGCGGCGACGTGAAGCGGCACCAGATGCTCAAGGGTTGGGTGGCACTTGCGTAGTTGCGGATGGGTCTTGAGAGTGTTAAGAGCGTCGATGCGGGCGACACCCTGTGGCGATGGGTTAAGGTTAAGAAATACACAAGTATTTACGTGTGTGGATATTCGGAAATTCGGCTGGAGAAATGTGTTGATGGGAGACTTACCACATTTCTAATTAACATGTTGGTGAGGTCTTTGTCAAACTGCTCCACATATTTTGGCGAGGGTCTGTCCATACCGTATTGAAACATGTCACGGAGGTTGTGAATGGCGGAGCCGCTGCCAATGATGAGGATGTTCTCGTCCCTTTGATAATACAAGCGGTTCAATTAGATTACGGAGTCGCTTAACCAAATAAATGATAGAATAAGCTAGTAGTTACCGAAGCGGAGCAAGCACTTCACCCAATTCAACGTGTACTTGTAGGTCTTCGGAGTGGTAAAGAGATACTTGGACGATTGGTATATCAGGGTTCGAATTCATGGCGCGCTTCAAAGGTACCTGTAATTTCAAGAACCAGAACGGTTGAGATTATTACTCCGAAAATTACACGAATAATGCCAAGTGCCTTCCTACAACCCTCATCGACTATGCACTTACCCAGGTACCGTGATCATTGCCCCTCGTCTGTCCCTCAGCGTTAATGCCCGCCTGGTGTACAACATTTTATTTATTCGTCGCGCGATATAGGAAACATTTTGAGAGGGGCAATTGGTACACACTATACCTTTTGAAACATATCCAAGATTCTGTTGGCAAGCTCGGGTGACCCATTGTGATCCCATTCTTGAGTGTAGTAGTGTCGAGGGAAACCCCCGAAATCATATATAAGTTTGGGCTTCGAAGACGTGTCAACTAAGGATAGACAAGATGGCATTCTCTTGTTAGAAATACAGAGCAATTTGGCAACGTCAAAAATAAGCACTGAACCTACCATACACTTTGCTAGTTGTTCCTTGCCAGTGCGCGCTGAAAATTACGATTGCCTTGGGCTTAATTTCTTCCTGGATTGTTTTGCCGAACCACTCGTAGAATTTGCCGGGCTTTTCGGTGTCATCAAGGAGATTGGGTCCTTATCGTTTGAAAATGGTGCATGATCCGCTTGGAGTCAGTATTGATGACAGGATAGGTTTATCTGAATAAATGAAAGCCCCAGCTGTCGAAAGCACGATGAATGATTATATAAAAACAGGATTTCGAGCAATCCCTGTATACCTCCGTGACTGATAAAGAAGACGGGGGCCTTCTTTGGCTTTGGTACAAGGACAAATTCCTGCGTAGTCATGGTGGGGTTGGAGGAGGGTGTTTGCAAAAGATGCCCCGAAGACGCACGTAGAAAATTGTTGGTGCGAAGAAGGGACTATATACTTAATATACTATGACCATTGCACGTGCTAGACATCACGAGGGCGGTTATAAATCGCTAGGAGAAATTATTAAGCAGTTTGTTATATATACAAATCTAATCACTTACGTGGAACTGTGACCATTTTTAGAATAGAGCATGTATATATAACCTCATACATCCCTTTATTTTTTTCTGAAAGTATCGTCTCAATCATCTACCAACACACCAACAACCATGGCCCAATCCACCCTCACTTTCCTTATCACTGGCGCCAGCAGAGGCCTTGGCCTTGAGTTTGTTCGCCAACTCTCGCAAAAAAACCACACTATCTTGGCCGGTGTGCGCTCTCCCGCGCACGCTGATGAGCTGCAAATTATTAGTTCAACCTTTAGCAACGTGCATGTCTTTCAAATCGATACCGCTGATGATCAATCCATCAAGGTACGATATTGGTTACAATGAAAGATCGGACGGCTATGGTAATTGATCTATTTAACACCGTGACATTCACTACCAACAGGCCGCCGTGGGGGAAGTCGAAAGGCTATCCCCAGCTGGAATTGATATCCTGATAAACAAGTATGTTATTTTGGGTTGTCCTCCCCTTTTTTTCTTTTTCTTTCTTTCTTGGAAAGTAGAAAAAGAAAGAAACAGGCCCGCTCAACTTTTCTTGATTTCTTTTCTTCCATATAAAATATAGCGCGGCTATAGGCGGGGTAGGCGTGAATTCGACGACAACGTAGGCTACATTAAACTGCTCAGTCCTGAAACCATTGTTGACCCGTATATTAACTCTAGCAAAAATTTTATGGTTGGTAATGTATATAGACCTAAAGAGGACCTTGAACAAGTCTTCACGACCAACGTGGCGGGGACCTTGATTGTCACAAATGCATTCCTTCCAGCCCTTCTCAAGCGTCCCACAAGGAAGATTATCAACATAAGCTCCAATCTTGGTTCCATCACCAGGGCATGGGCAGGTGTAAAAACCAGTTATAGAGTTAGCAAAGCTGCCCTAAACATGCGTACGTATTCAAACCTCGCTGTAGCATCTTGCTCATCGGGCATGTGTGTCATTGATTGCTTGTATTCTCCGAAAACCTACAGTTTAACACGAATGTCAATTTTTATTTTCAACCTAGTAACGCGCTGTTACGCGCTCGATCTACTTTCGGAAAAGTTCACTGTGCTCGCATTGCATCCCGGGTGGGTGCAGACGGACATGGGCGGAAAGAGTGCGAGTATTTCACCGCCAGAGTCCATTAGCGGAATGTTGCAGGTGATTGAGAAAGTTACTGCTGCGGACAGCGGTAAATTCTTAGATTATCAAGGATCCTCGCTGCCGTGGTAAATGTACGCCATATGGCATTGAAAGCTTTCTCTGTATCAAACGTATCGAATTCCAAATGTGAGCCCCGTTGACACGATCGTCGGATACGTAGTTTCCTACAGCTATAAGAGTCGGAATCTTTGTAGAACTTACAACTCTGCATCTAGAGACCTACTTTTATTGTAACAAACAAATATTTTCTTAATATGTCTATTAGAATATTAAAGTCTTCCATTATGAGTATACTGTTGTTTTTGAAGAGTAGTTTGATCCTACTTAAGAGGGTAAGAATTGGTCTTATAATAATGAGATATATTAAAAACTAAAGATCACACTACTGAGAACTCTTAAATTGATGAAAGCACTATCTGTTTATTATATATCCTTACTATGTAATAGCTACATGCTATACTTATTTAGATTTTACTATAATCTATCACTGAGATATTTCAAAGACTCCAAAAGAACTAACTTTACTTGATAGGAAATAGAGGGGATATTTATATAAATATTGAAGGGTTATAGATAGCTTGCTAAAAACTACTTATTATGAATTGATTAATAATTTCAAGTAGATAGAAATATAAGCTAACTAAGAGAGATAAAAGTTCAAATTTAATAGATTAGAAATTTGAGTAATTTAGATATATTTAAATTATCTATTATAATATAAAATATAATATATACTATTAGTTTTATAATAATATATATAATTTCTTTATCAATGTCAGTATACTTATATTATAATAGATATATAATTTTTTATTAGAGTAAAGAGAATCTATATAAAGGTTTAATTATAAGTAATTAATTTTAAAAAATAATATATTGCTAGTTTAATTCTAATATAATTAAATATCTAAAATACTCTGACTTTAATTTAAATAATAAAATATATAAAAATATTATTGTAATATATAATAGAAGATATAAGTTATTAATAGTATTATCAGAATGGTTTATATTTCTAGTAATTCAATCTAGCAGTAATTGTAATAAGACTTAATTATCTTAATATATCAATAGGTCTTTTTTTTTTTTTTGTAATTATTTAATTATCACAATTTCTTTAAGGAATTTCAAGTTTAAATAGAAACTATATATAGAAAAGATATTAATCTAAGTACTTAAAGATTGAATACCTAGACAAAGTCTATACTTGACTACCAAGTTATATAAACAGATATAAAATCAGTAAAAAAAACTTTATAATAATTATTACATAATAAAACTTAATAAAAAATGAAAAAATTTATATATAGAGAGGTTTACCTCTATCTATTTATCCTAGGTATTAATTGCTCTATAAGAAATATAATAGCTAGCCTACTCTATAGAAGAGACTTTATAATAATCATGAAAGCCTAGGTGGAGGTACTATCTTAATTTATAAATATTTTATATTTGATTATATATTGATATATAAGCTTCAAAATGAATAAATTAAATATATAAGATTAAATAAGTATATTATTAGGAAACTATTTTCAGTTCATAGTCTATAACTAGCATCTGTACTCTTAGACTATTCATAGGCTGTTCACAGGCTGTTCTAGCCAGTTCATAGTTTGTGATATTATTCTAGAGGTGTTTATGATTTGTGATATTGTTCTAGCAGAGTTCTAAGGTAGTTTGCAGCTGTTTGCCAATAATAGTTTATAGTCTATGACTAGCATCTATATCTATAGCTATTTTGTTTATAACTCTTAATAAAATAGTTTACAGCTCTTAGTAAAATAGTTTATGAATTAATTAACTATTTTTCTGATAATCTTTTAGAGTACTGAATATAGTATTTATTAACTAACTTATCTAGCCTATACTTCTTTTATTAGCTCTCTATCTAGCTCTATAGCTTTCAATAAAGATAGTAGAATTTTAAAAGATAATAAGAGTAAAACTATAAAGCATAAAATTTATTAATCTTATAGTAGAAGAATATTGAATCCTAATACTTCAATCAGTGGTGAAGAGTGCTAAGTAAGTAGAAGTACTTTAATATATAGAGGCTATATTATAAATTCCTAAATTTTCTATTACTAATCAAGAAAAAAGTCAGATTAGTAAGATAAAAATACTTCTAATATTTATAACTATTTTTGTTACTATTATTATTGTTTAGCATCTCTAGAAGCTACTTAATCAGTTCACATACTTTATCAAGCTTAGATTTGAATGAAATCTTATTATTAAGATAGCAGTGAGCTATTGGTAATTTATTATAAAAGATTTATAAGACAGCTAGATAATTCTCTTTTTACCAGACTTTGTCAAAGTCTTTGTAGCTCTTGAGAGAGAATATCTTTACAGATACTTTAGATAAATTCTCTTTAAGAAAAGCTATACTATTCATAGTTTTCTTTCTTTCTAGCTACTAGTCATTTTGGTATTACTATCTATATAGACTCTTATCCTAGATAAGAAGCTATATAGTATTAGTAAAAGAGTTAATCAGAAAGAAGAAAATGCTAGCAGTATAAATAAGTTTGGAATTAATACTAATAATTATACTAAAATATTAAAATGGGTAGCCATTAGTGATTACTTTAATTTTATCTAGATTTTTTTTAATATTTTTAAACTTAGGTAGATATTACTCTTTGTTTTTTTCCTTGTTATATTTGTGACCAGGTGAAAGAAATGTAAACTATCAGTAGAGAAGGAGTTTAGCAAGCAATACTAATTGTTTATAGTATTATTATTTAACAATTTGCACTATAGGTTACAAGTATAATCATGCTGGCAAATGAACTCTATAATAATAAGTAAAAAAAAAAATTATATTTCTTATCTACTCACATCAGCAAGAAATGAAATGCATGCCAGGTCATATGCAGAACTGAAATTGAAATTTTAAAAGTTGTTGTCCAGTATAGGCGTGGCGCACCATAGTAAGATTTGTTTTCTACCATGGCGCGTGACTTTGGACTCTCAATGCGGCAATGGATGACGTCAAGAGCCAAACTTGAACACTTAAAGGGAACGAAACGCAGAAGAAAATCTTGGCACAGACCAGAACAACACTTCTTTAGCAACAACAATGGCAAGCGCACCCGCAGGTTCCGAGCTCTTTGAGAGCTACGAGCAGGAGTATACTACTCTTTGCGCCACCATCAAACAGAAGATCGAGCAAGAGATCCCCTCGCAGTCTGGAGGTACACACTCTCGCAATGCTACTGTTAACCTTTGTAACTTGAATTCCCCTAAAAATTCAAATCTTTGACTCAACAGAGAAAAGAAAGGCTACCATCCGCGTCGTCGAGCGTGAGGTGGAAGAGGTCGACGAAATGGTACGTTTGAGCCCTTAAACTAGCGTATCCAAGTGACTTCTCCCTATCATTTTTGTTGACTTTATCCTCTCACGGCTCTTTATACAGATTAGCCAAATGGAAATGGAGATCCTCAACATGCCTCAGTCAACCCGCACTCGCTTCCAAGCACGCTTGAGGGTCTACAGGACCGAACTTGACAAACTCAAGCGTGAGCTGGTACGATTTCCTTATTCCCTCCCACTTTTCGCTTCCCGCACACGGCCTCTCCCCCTTTTCTTCATCTTCTTTCTCGTAATATTAATCAAATATCCCTTCGTCCGCCTTTCAGAAACGCGCCGCGACCCACGCTCCCAGCTCCGCGGAGCGCGATGAGCTCCTCGGCCGCTCCGGCGCCAACGGTTCCACTGACGACCTTGACGTCTCGACGATGGACCAGCGCGCGCGCCTGCTCTCTGGGACGGATCGGCTGGCGCAGTCGAGCCAGAGGTTACAGGAATCACACAGAATCGCGCTCGAGACCGAGTCTGTAGGCGTAAACATTTTAGGGACTCTGAGAGGCCAGAGGGAACAGATCATTTCGACAAGGAATGCGGTAGGTTTCTATTTTTATTTTTGACGAGTGGTGGAAAGATGGAGGGGAGGAGAGTGTAAAAACGCAAGCACAAAGCTTGGGTTACGCCTCCTTTGGGATAAGGCTAGTTGTTTCGTTGTCAGCTTCCGAAAATAGCTCATCTATATGACCATCTTTGTTCACATCTACAGCTTGCAGACGCAGATTCATACATTGACAAAGCATCCAAGACGCTCAAGGGTATGGCGCGTCGGTGAGTTATTTGCAATAGATTATTTATAAACTTGGGGGTAAAGGGAAAAGACACAAGGGGATTTATTTCCTTATCTCACATTGTAAACCCCTTCTTCAACACACCATATCAATCTTATCCCACCAACGGATCTTGGTGGACCTGAAACCTTGACTTTTCCCCGATCAGGATGGCTACCAACCGCATGATCTCTGCCGCCATCATCCTTGTCTTGGTGGCGCTCATCATTCTCGTCATCTACAGCAAGTTTGCGTGAAGCATGGTGTAGGTCTTTTGGGTGGGACGGGAGGAGGGAGTGGATGTTCATAGCCGGAACGGTGGAGCTGTGTCGACTTTGGCAGGCGAGATGTTATCTTTTTTTAGGGGAAAGGCTTAATTTGTCTTTCTCTCCTTGTCTCCCCAAGTAACATTTATACATGCATTCGTTTAAATCGGGTACTCTTTGTATCGTCGTACCACTAAATTCTCCTTATATGGAATCATCCATGTTTACTTCGCTAGAAACTCGCTGGCTTAATGACGTTATATTCTTGGTTCCCGATCTCATCTAATCGTTCAATCGATTGCCATAATATATATCATCTTTTTTTTTTTTTTTTTTTTTTTTTTTTTTTTTTTTTTTTTTTTTTTTTTTTTTTTTTTTTTTTTTTTTTTTTTTTTTTTTTTTTTTTTTTTTTTTTTTTTTTTTTTTTTTTTTTTTTTTTTTTTTTTTTT
>RBNK01000445.1:0-25789 GCA_003990785.1 Endogone sp. FLAS-F59071 | reverse complement strand
AAAAAAAAAAAAAAAAAAAAAAAAAAAAAAAAAAAAAAAAACAAAAAAAAAAAAAAAAAAAAAAAAAAAAAAAAAACAAAAAAAAAAAACAAAAAAAAAAAAAAAAAAAAAAAAAAAAAAAAAAAAAAAAAAACAACAAAAAACAACAAAAAACAAAAAACAAAAATTATCATGTTTAAATCCTACATACCGACGTAACCAAGACAGCCCGCTCGGCAGGATTATATGACAACGATCGCGGCTGCACGTACTGGCTGCCAAGTTTGCGCACCGATAAGACAGCGGTGTCCGCACCTGAAGTGTAGTCAAACACGCGTAGCAGTTTCTCCTTGATATAGAATAGCTGGTTCTGGTGCACCTGATACGCCGGGCGTTCACGTTCGAGCTTAAAAACAATTAGACCGTTATCGTGGCCCGCGGCAAATAGGTTGAGCTCGGGATGCGCGGTCAAAACCCAATACCGATCATGGTCACGGCGGAAGGTGGCGACAGCGGTGCGCTTGGACATATCCCAGACGCGAATTGACTTATCCTCGGCGTCAGAGATGATGAGGTCCTGGCGCGGGTGAAAGATGGAACAGGAGACATTGTTGAAATGACCACGGCAGGTATCAACCTCCCATGCCTTTGTGTCTGAGCAATCATTAAGAGAAAGCAGGTAAGCCTACATTAGTTGTGAGAAACTCCCCCTCTCCAGCAATGACAATAGGAAGAAAAATTGATTCGGTTCATACCGTTCATCCGCCACAACTTGACCTGCCTATCATCACCACATGACACAATCAGTGGTAGCGAAGGGTGGAAAGTAGCCCAGTTCACACCACGCTCATGACCTTCCAGCACGTATTTGACGATAGCATCAGTGCTACCGAATAGATCAGGTTGACCGCTTTGAGCCTGAAGGCGATCCTCGTAGGAGTTACTGCCAGGGGCCTGGTTCTTCTTCCGCAAACCTGACAACAGCAAAATGAGTATGGGTGAGTCGGGTGTAATCCTAAAAATTTCTCCCTGCCCATTGTTCACGGTGGAGCTCTTGGTCACGCCTCCAAACCTGATCCAGTATCAGAATACATACCAGAGATGTCCCATACCCTCACAGTCGTGTCCAACGACGCGCTCACGACCAGATCATCTTTGGGATGGAACTGCGCACACATGACGTAATGATTATGACCTGTCAGAATGGCAATACAGTTACGGCTCTGCCAGTTCCAGATACGGATCGTCTGGTCGTCCGAGGCGCTAATTATCCAGGGATATTCATGGTGGAAGAAGACGGACCGGACATAGTCCAAGTGACCATTCAGTGTGAAGAGGCAGCGACGCGTTTTGTGATTCCAGACTTTGATCTTGTAGTCGTCGCCGCCGCTTACGAATAGGGGCTGGGTTGCGTGGAAGGAGATGCCACGGACGGGACCTAGGAAAGGTGAGTAGATGAACAAGTATGAGAAATTATATTGGCATACGTAATTGATGGATGTGTATTGTGTTGTGAATCTAACTGTTTCTCTCAAGCGAGGCAGATCAGCTTTACAGCAAATCGATGCCAAAAATATAGATCGTACAAAAAAAACCCTTGCTTCAAGAAACACATTATTCATAACCATTCGATCGCATCAACCCATCGTTAGAGTAAAATGCCTGACGGGCTCCCACATTCCTTCCATCCAGTAAATCAGTCGCGAGATCTTTTTTTTTTTTTTTTTTTAAAAAAAAAAAAAATTAACGCGTCTATCTTATCGTTACTCACCATCGTGTTCATCGAAGCGTTCTAGCAGAGTACCCATCCGATAATCCCATAATTGAATACAACCATTATGAAGAGAAGCGAGGATCCATGGTCGCTTCGCGTGGAAGGCGATTCCTTTTACGCGGTTACTTTTAGACTCAAACTAGAGGTGTTTACAAAGGGGAGGGGTTTGAGTTAAGTCGCGTGAGGGAATTGTGAGGGATGGCATGGTTTCGCGGAGCGGGGCAGGTGAGGTGAGAGGGGGAGAGTGCGCGAGAGACGTGGCTGACCTTAGTTAGCATCTGCATTTTGGCGGAGTAGTTTGTTCTGAAGACCGAGGTTTAAGTTGACAGGGGAGGGCGCATGCAAGGGGGGGGGGGCGAGCAATGGAAGGCTGGGTTGCTGAAGGCTATGGGGAGACGGAGGGACGGAGGATGCAGGCGGGAGAGCTGGGAGAAGGGAGAGTTGGGTTCAGGTGGATGGTGGGGATCTCGCGATATGTTTTGCAACGGGGCCAGAACGGACTGGCAGTTGTGGAGCACGTCGGTTGGCGGGCTGGCAGAACCCAAGCCTGCAACAAACCTCAAGGTGACGTAAACAAAATTTTGCCTGGCCAATCGACGTGTTCCTCGTTACTTGAAGCCATCGGTGGCGCATTCCGTCGTCCTCGCTTTCTTTTTTCATCCAACCCCCAGCCTCCACACCGTCATGTCCTCCGTGCGCAACGCCGTCCAGCGGCGTAACCACAAGGAGCGTAGTCAGCCTGCTCACCGCCAAAAGTATGGCCTACTCGAGAAGCACAAGGACTACGTCCTTCGTGCCAAGGACTTCCATTTCAAGCAGGACCGCCTCAAGGCTCTGCGAGAACGCGCCCAATTCAGGAACCCCGACGAGTTCTACTTTAAGATGATCTCCACAAAGACCAAGGTACCGCTTCAAAGATTCTTGGGGATGCGTAGCAACGCTAGCTGTTCAGTTGATGCTGTTCAGTTGATCTTGATACCTATCCCGATCCATACAGGAAGGCGTTCACATTGCAGAACGCAACAACCAGTTGCCAGAAGACATGGTGCAATTGCTAAAATCACAAGATTATAATTACATCAGGACCCAACGCGAAGTCAGCAAAAAGGTATGGGTTATTTCGTATATTTCAATTCTTGTCTATAAAGCATTATACTTGGCTGTTTTTGTTTGTTTGTTCCTACATGACTATATACATTGTGCATTCAACATCTAACGCACTCGTTCGCTTCTTACAGAAAATCGAAAAACTGCAGGACAGCTTGCAATTCCTCGAAGCAGATGACGAAGGCGAGCCGTCGGGTGCGGGGCCTGCTAAAAAGGCGACACACATTGTGTTTGTCGACAGCGAGGAGCAAGGTATTGTGCAAGGCGCATTTTCTCACCAACTTGGCCTATCCTTCTTCACCATTGCACTTGTATCTTGATCTCTGACATTTGCATGTGTCTCTACGTTTTTAGCCGAAAAATTTGATCCGGCAAAACACCTCGATACACTTCCCGAACTTGTGAATCGCACATTTAACCGTCCGCGTATCGAGACCTTGAAGCAGCAGGCAGTTGCCACACCGCAAGGAAATGGCGAGCTCAAGGTAAATCTTCAATTCTTACGTGCTTTCAATCATGAACCATCTGCAAGTAGAAAGCTTTGATCGATCCTTTGCTATCCCCCTTTCATCATAATCCGAGTAGCGCATCCAAAAAGCCCGCGAAATGAAATACCGCGAGCTCTCTTCCCGCATCGAGCGTGAGAATAAGCTGCAGCAATTGGAGCGGGAGCTAGTGATACAAAAGGCGCTGATGGTATGTACATCTATTTATGCTTTTCTTCCCGTCTCCGTATTCTCATGCATCACGGCTTACAACTCTCGTTGTTTGGTGCCTCGACAGGGTAAGGGCCGGAGAAAGAAGGTCGGCACGGACAAGAACGGATTGACGGTATACAAGTGGAAGGCTGATCGGAAGAAGTAGAGTAGCGCGTGGCTATGCGGTGCGAACCTGTGTGGCTTTGATATACCAGATGCACGAGTCCGAGTGCTCCTGCGCGCCGTTTGTCCTCTCCTCAATGGCCCTCTTGCTCCTCAATGGCTACTCCGGTTAGTTCTGTAAATAGATTTGTGTCATATATTTGTATCGCCAGCTCATAATAGTAGAATTGTCAAAAAAAAAAAAAAAAAAAAAAAAAAAAAAAAAAAAAAACCCCTCCATTTTCATGAATGTAACATAATTTCGTCCATAACCTCGGAAAACCAGAGTCAAGGTTTCAAGTTGGAGAATTGTTCGATCCTTTCTATCGCAAATGCATTCATTCATTAACAATGCCAAGGAAGCGAGCCGAATCATGTACTGATCCGCAATTACTTGTATCTACACATTCATGCCAAAAGCATAAAAGAAACAAAGAAAAGAACGATATGTTGCAGATAGAGGTGATCAGCCTATGATACATCGTAACTAAAACCCAACAAACGTTACAGAATTATGTACATATATCCGAACAACCGATTAAGCGAACGCGTAACTAGCGATATTACTCCAGAATCTTAGGCAGAACGGCCACCTTTGCCATGCTAGCATCTCTCTACAGTGCCCGCTTTTTCCTGGCTTGCACCATCACCTACTGGTCGGTCGCGACTCTGGTATTCCGTTACTGTTGTTGTGCCTGGAATTTTAGCCTTGACTGTTCGAATAGCAGTTCCTGCTGCCGCAGCAGTTCTTCCTCAGATAGCCCAGTATTTTCTAGTCTGGTACTTTTTCTATCTCGGTCCTGCTGGGTAATGTGGGAGTGAGAAGTTGAGAAGAAAGGGAGAAAAAAGAAGAGACAAGGGGAGGAAGAGAGGGAGAAGTTGTGTGCACGAGTTAGTACCCCAAAAAAAATTTACAAGATGTACTTTTATTTTTATTTTTAGCCCTCTTAATGGCATTTAAAATGAACATAATATGTTCAATGATTTAGCTTACCTTTTGCGTCTTTTTGTGTTCTTTGAAAACTTCCTCGACCTCCTCAAGATAGCTTTCGAACCCGAGCGTCTGCAGCGCGGTGATAACGTGTTCGGCGGCGATGGTCTTCTTGGCCTCCTTTTCACAAATCTCGTTGGCCTCAGAGGCAATCAAATGGATGAACTCTGCACGAGTGACAGTAAAAAAAAGGAAAGGAGAGGAAGGAAGGTCAAATACAAACCGTAAGATGCACTTGGAAAAAATAGGTGAGCCAAGTAAACTCACCAACACAGCAGTCAATCAAGAGATCTCGCGTATCCTTGGCACAGATAATGTCGTCCGGCATCATTTCGTTGATGAGTTTCTGTACTGTGGCTGTTGGGTTGGGTGGTTATGGTTGGAGAAATCGCGTGGAGTTGGTGAAACAAGTTAGAGTTGGACAAAAGCGGGTAAAGGAAGGGACTTGGCGGATTTTAAGACGGTGAAAAGGAAAAGCCTGAGAAGGTGTAGATGCAAGTTAGACGCGCACCCTTGGGCAAGGAAAGGTCGTCCTCGGGCCCGGGCCCACTTCTCTCGGTGTCGCTCATGGCGAGGGATGCGAGTCCGGGAGAGGATTTAGGTGAAGAAAGGAGGTTGAGAGTGGAGAAGAAGGGGCTTTGGCGGCGCTGGGAGGTTCGTGCGTGGCGGTGGGGGTGATGGGGGTGGGAGACAGACGGGGAGGGGATGAGGGGAGTGTGTCAATGGGCTGACACGGTGCTGGGCTGCGTGGAGGGGGCTTCCAAGGCATGTTTATATATCTGTTCTGGAGGTTGAATCGTTCGACTGCCCGCTTGAGCCCCCTTCCATCCCAACAGGGAACATTGGGGGTCCTGATTTCTGGGGTCCATCCCTCCTGCTCACCCGAATCTCCCTCCCCTAAAACAAAATTGGGGTTGGTTCCATTCTATATTACTGTGAATTTAGCAATTTAGCCCCCATTCTGTTACACTATTTTGATGCATGCAATTCATAAACATTTGTAAAGTGTAGAATGTCGAGTCCGCGTTGAACTTTTTTTTTTTTTTTTTTTTTTTTTTTTTTTTTTTTTTTTTTTTTTTTTATATTTTTTGTTTTTTTTTTTTTTTTTTTTTTTTTTTTCTTTTTTTTTGGATCTGTCAATAATGTTGGGAATTTTTTCGTTTAAACAAGGTGACGCCATCAAGGTTGCTAAGCCACCCTTTGCTCTTGCCATGGCCGACCCGTATCGACCGCTACTCGATTCACATACGTATTTCTTTCTATATATTTCATCCGCAATCCTATTTTGGTGCATTGTAACCCCCCCAAAGCTTGGTCCTCATCTTGCCTCTCCTTCCGCGTGCCAATAAATCTACCCAAACACTGAGGCTCCTCCAAGCCGAGAGCAACAAACTCTTCGCCTCCCGTTCCACACTTTTGGTCCAGAACGCAGCCATTGTGGACCTGGCCAATAGCTTGCAATCGACCCAGGATGCAGTTGCCCGAAGTCTGACCAAGGAGCGAAACCCCAAGAACAGCGCGCAGCAGAGTACCAAAGCCCCTGCTACTCTGTAAACGTGATTTATAGATGCCGCATTACAATACGGTCACCTGACAACATTGCATTCCATCGGATTAAAAATAAAATAAAATAAATAATAATACTATAAATATTGTCCAACATATTAAGAGAAAATATAATTAATCTAATTATATATATAAATTACACATTTCATCGGGGGTCATTTCCCCCACGACATGGTCTTTTTATCGCGATGCTTGATGCTTTGCTGATAGCTCATTTCTTTTTCCACAACCCGCTTCAGTTTTGGATCTGCTATGCGCTTTTGCAGCCGCGTTATGCTTGTCTCTGGTTTCTTGCGCAAGTTCACAAGCGCCGACGGAATATCGGGGCGCTTGCGTTTGCTTCTCTTGTTGACCTCAATCTTCTCCAGGCCTAATTGCTTCATCACGTCGTCCTCGAGCTCTTCCCAGTCGGTAGGCTTGGATGACTGGGGGTTAAGGGCGACTTGGAGTGTTGATGGCAACGATTCATCGACGTAAGTGGTAGATTCAGACTCGTTGTCAGCACTGTTGTCATGACCGCTGTCTTTCGCATGAGTCTCGTCACCTTTGGATTTCATGATGCGACCCAGCTCGTCGCGTGGCACAATTTTCCCGTGGAAAGGACATGTGATGAGGTCACGACGCGGGCAGAGACTTCCGTTCTTCAGTGGGGCGCGACATGCCTAAATGATGGCAATGGAATATATAAATAAATGCTTGCTACAGTCAAAGTAGCTCGTACAGTAAATTCAAGACTCACAGGCAATTCATTCGGCATTGTGGGTTTGTAGTACACAGTGCGCATCTTGAGGCGATCCATCGTGTCCTTTGACAATGTATTTTCACCATCTCCAATACCATAAAACCTGTGCGAGTATTCTGTTGCGCAAATACAACATGCATTCATGGTTATAACAAAGAATTCATTGCTTCTCGGCTTAAATTCAGCAAGGCTTCGTACCCAATCCGGAGGTGTTGAATTGAACATTATCCTTATCCCAGTAGTAAAGATCTTCGCCCCACTGTAATGGCAACCAAAAATAAATCCAGATGTTATATAAACTACCAGACGATGAATTGCTGTTTTTACTCGTTGTAAATTTACCTCAACAACAGGTGCCTTTTTCAGTAACTCTAAAATGTCGGGCAAAATGAATCTAAAATTTTAATTCGCTCTTTGCGCGCAAGTTTGATCTCAACACAGCTCACGACAATACGATATTCTCAATAAATAGTTCAAATAAATGATAATAACATACCTTCTCGTGAATTAGTTCCTGGTCTAATAGGCTCCTTGCCTTTGTCTTTTCGATCTGGTGGAGACTGCGGAATACTAATTGGGTCGTTAAAATTTCAGCAAACCAGTAACTATGATTCGTAGCACAGACATCACTGCACATGGTATCACAAATCGTACCTTTCATCTAAGGTATTAGTGTGCAACTTCGGCCTGGCGTATGTCACATCCTCCTCCAATTCACTCTCGAATGCCAATGGGAAGATCCGATGTGTAGGCGGCAGTTGCTTGCTTGACACCTTGATTACCGTCTCCTTAATTTCCTTTTCGGAAGTGTTGTCACGTCGGTTCGAAATTGAACTCGAACCTTCGCTCGCAATAGGCAAAGGAACTTCCTCGAATTCAATGTTCTCGTCGTCATCGTCGACATTGTAATACTGGTCGCGCTCATCATTCGCGGAGGATTCACGAAAATGCTTGCGCTCAGGATTTGACTTGAGGCCGAGAAGTTCAAACTTGCGTTTGGCTTCGCGAAGAGCGTTCCTAAGGTCAATAACCTTCTTCAGCATCTCATTGCGCGCATTCTTGTCCTAGTGCCGTCAATGTCAATGTCAAAAATAAAAATTATATATTAATAATATGTTGATGTCCACCAAAAAAAACACCCATACAAACTTTCCCCTCATAATACCCCCGCCTCATCTTCCAAAACTACTCACTTCACTATCAGATTTCACCAGTCCATCTAGCCATTCCTTAACGAGTTCCATATGCTTCTTGCTCAACACTCCGTAATACTCGCGTAAGTTTTCGTACACGGCTTCGTTATCTGCTGATTCTGGTACATCCACGGGCTGTTCGGTGGACAAGTCAATCGTCAACCGGTAACGGCTTGATCCAAGGCCGTGGGTGGTGATTGTATCCTTGAGCGATCCAGTGTTTATGTTTGCGGCGGTTGAATTAATACCAGATACTCCCCTCAGGAGGCTATCAAAGTCAAGGGCGATATCTTCGTCAGCTTTGGGTACGAGAATATCGAAGCATGAATCCTGTATACACAAACGAGCGGACTATATTAACAAGCTGAAAAAAAAATAAAGTGGATTTTAGCGTGCACAATATTCTCGTTCATCATCCATACCATATTCTTTAAGTTTTCTCGAATGCCATCAACCTGATCATCAAAATCGGCCCGAATCCTTTCAAATTTACGCTGTTGCAAGGCTTTCAATCTTGACTAATGAATAAGACAGTGGTTTTAAAGCTAAACCTTAATGAAAAGTGGACATAGACCAAAGAGTGACCAGACTATAATGAACTCGTGTTTTTTATTTACTTCACGTTCCGCCTGTTCCCGCGCTCGAGCAGTGTGAGCAATTAAAGACATATCCGAGAACTTTACATGCTTGGTGTTTTTCAGATGGTCGTATCCTAAAGCAAGCTAAATTAGTGAGAAGGATTTCGTAAGCTACGGCCATTCATTCATTCAAAAACGATTGGTGTAATATATTGATCCTCGTCAGACCAAAATTACAGACACTGCTTGATTCATTACCTGTTTGTAAGTTTGCCCGAATTTTTCATACCATTGTTTCACTAATACTAACGCAAATTCTGTGAGCTTGGCCGCAACATTGTCCGGTGGCGGCAAAGTCTTGCGGTGAATGCCCACGGTCAACTGAAGAAAGGTTGGGTAGTCATCAGCGAGAAGCTGACGGAAGCGATGTGAACGCGAAAACAACTGCTCTATGAGCTGTAAGGAGGAATAACGGATCTAAAATAAAGTTACCGAGTCAGCAAATGGTCCAGACAAACAATTGTTGTAAAGCTCCAAGGAGAAAAACGAAGCCGCACCTGGGCATGATTCTTCTTGAGCTGCGTCCATATCAGTTGAAATGCACTTTCGACGTTTGTATCAGACTTCTTGCATAGACTTTTGACATCCTATGAGGATCAATCGCGGAATGCGGCAGCAGGTCAATCTTGTTCTCATACCCGAGTGATTCAAGTGGAATCAATGACTGCGAGGAATACCTTCAACTTTTGTTCGTTCAATAACCATTCGCCAGTTGTCGTTAGAGGTACTATGAGTTTGTTCAGAGCTTCCCGAGCGGCGAGATCGACACCACCATTTGCGCCCGACATGATGGCTTTCATCCAAAGAAACCAAGCTATCGAGAAGGCGCAGCTCCTTTTATAAGCAATCACATGACGTTCTGATCTCTGATATCTTACACCTCTCTGCCTCTGATTATGCCCACATTACAAACCCTCCCCTCGCCAGCAACCTATTTGAAACGTTATTGGAAACCATTTGTTCTCTGTATCCACCCAGACTTCTTCACTCATAAACCTTCTGAGAAAAAGGTCAACGCCCAATCACTCCAGCATCTCCAGAAGCTTGTTCATCCCATCCTCAACTCTGGAGAAGATGGATCCACTCCAACTCAAAGCCTGCCACTAGAGGTCAGATTCTTCCCCAAGACTACTGCCGCCCCAATCTCGGTTGACAGGCGTCCAAATTTACCCGAGCTCACTCCGATCACACACTGTTTCGAGCTCACCGCCGATGCGAAGCCCACACCTGCGCACATCATCTGGTCCACAACGCTCTCCTTCCTGGCGCTGTGTGAGAAGCTTGGTATCGATGTTCAGGACGCCGACCTGAAACTGGTAAAAGAGAATACCGCAAACGTCCTGCGGCTATCTCCACCACAATCCCAGGGCATGCATCGACCGCCTTCCGCATCGCTCACCGACGTATTCGCGCGCGAATTTCGCAGATCTGCAACTGCGGCAACGATATCACATCTAAAGGACGCGGATGTGGACGTGAACACATTCTTGGAATCCAATTATTTGCTATTCTTTGAACCAGGGTTAGTAAAGGAACAACAGCAGGCAGCAATCGGGAAACTGTTACTTTGCAAAAGGGAAGCCAAGTTACAACAATGGTGGGGAAAAGTTCCCGTTGTAATTGTTTCACGAAAAGTTGATGAAAGTCTTACAAAGAAAAAAGGTCTCTTGGTGATACCGTGGGACGCCACTAAGTATGGTATGGGCCAACTTGCTAATTATAATCCGAATTTAAATATAATATGGCGTGGATGCTCCACCTCTCTTATGCTCAATATACATTTACTCTTTCGCTTTCAGAACTCGTCCGTTACATCAATGCCCACCTCGAGACAGTACAGCAAGAGCATAATCTAAATCTCCTGAAACGACCGACTATTTCCTCTTCATATACTGAAGCTTAAACTAAGCCTGAGATCTCACGGCTGGAGAAGCATCAGAGAACTCATGATGATACGTACGTAGTTGAAAGCATCAATTACCGTGCGAAGCCTTGATGAGTGAGTAGAGTCGGAAATACGATATGAGATAATTGATTATATTTACATATGTTTGGAAGCCTATGTACAATAGTTGCAGACAACATATCGCAATTACAGAAAGTTCGCGATAATTATAATTTTCTATAATTTTTTGATGAAAATACACATGCAAATCAGTCTTAGCTTTCTTCGTGATTCTCTGCCAATATCTTCTAAAATAATGCCCATCGTTAGTAAGTTCTTAACTTTCCACAAATTAAAACACTTCACGACATTAACCCACAATATCACCTTTCGCGAAATCTACGCTACACATGACGGCCAACCTGCGCTTCAATCACCCGTCCAGCGAGTTCTGGAAAATCTGCGCGTACGAGTTTGAGATCGCCTGCACAAAGCTAATCATCTGGTTGCGTATTTTGTCTGCAATAGTGGCGAAGATGGTAGAGTGAGTAAGTGGCGTGGGGCGAACGGAAGTGGCGGCAGCGGCGATGTAGGCGGGCTGTACCGCTGATCGATCCGCGGAGATTTCAGGATGGATGAATGACCAGACCCAACTTGAGCAACAAGTAACGCAACGAGCAACAATACATCATGTGTATGCAGTAATATGACATGTAATTAAGAGTCTTACCTTGATTCGTCTCCATCTCATGAATTTCATCCAGTCCTCGTCGGTACTGTTCGGTCAAATCTCTGATTTGTTGTTCCATGAGAGCGCGAACCAGCCCATTGATTTCCTCTACGCACTGGCGCATCAGTGTGGTCAGCGCTAAGTTAGTATAAATAAAGGACAAAAAAATAGGGAGAAATATTTGGATATCAGTAAACATATGGAATGTGTTTGCTTCACCGGAGGCCGACGGCGGAGAAACCTTATTTTTTCTTTTTTCTTTTTTTTGCCCCAATTACTCACAATCCATTTGCATCTGCATCCTATAGTAGTGTTCTTCAAGCTTCTGTTCCAGAGGCGTTTCGTTGAAACGCACCGCCTGAGTTAGACACATCTCGTCAGCTTCCTCATCGTGGGTCGCGCTGGTCAAATGGTCTTGGCTACAGACATCTTCGGTATGATCGGTACCGTTGCCATTGGTGTGGTTCAGGATGGAATCGGTCATTTTGTCTGCGGAAGGGTCACTCTGGGAGGAGGGCGTAGTGGAGGAAGGTGTATGCGCGAGTTCGATGCTATCATGAGTGATGGTGTCCACGGGGATGTCGTTTGTCATTGTGGCTTGAGCTGAGGTTAGAGAGGCGAAGCACGCGTCTCGTGTTTCTCGAATTTGTAGAACTGGCCCAAGCCACACAGCTCCTCTATCTTTGTCTGGTTGTCTGGTTTCTGGCCACAAAAATTGCATCCATGCCCGCAACAAACGCTCGTGTTTCCACCCTTATCACAAAACCTCTTCTTTATACACCCTATGATGTTAAGTGGGTTCCCTCTTCTGCGCGTTTCTGTGTCATTGGCGCAAACGCACGCGGCCACGGTGTCATCGCCGTTTACGAAATCGACGGGAAAGAGCTGCAACTAACTCACGAGGTGAGGGTGAATCAGCTACACAGTAACTCTGCAGATTCAATTTCTTTGAAGCCGAATTACTAAATGCCTTTCGGGTCTCAAGGTAGAGAAACCGTCGTCGTTCAAATGTGGAACATTCGGTGCGTCGACTCTGTACACTAGACACCTCGCAACTGGCAATTTTGCTGGTGACCTTCAGCTCTGGTAAGAATTGATCGTTTTATGTTTCATTTCATGGTAGCCTACCGTTTTAATTTGGACCGTAAAAACATAGGGATTTGGAGCGAACCGAGATACCTATCCTCTCCATAAAGGCACATGGCAACATTATTCACGCGATAGATGGCTGCGGCGGAGCGTCCAGTCCAAACGGTGCACCTGAGCTGGCGACGGCGAGTAGAGATGGTGAGGTTTCTTTATTTATTTGTTATGAGCGCCTCGGATATTCCCGCTACATGATGCCAACCATACGTTCCTGTGTTGTGGTTTGTGAGTGTAGGCACGGTCAAGGTCTGGGATTTACGACAACGCGAGAAGCCCGTAATTACCGTCAGATCAGGTTCAAAAGATATGGTAAAGACGAGAGACGTGTGGTGCGTTGCTTTCGGTAAGTGAGGTGACATGCCCGAGATATTGCGTTCAAATACTGTTTGTCGTCTTGCACGCCACCTTCCCACCCATCCGTTTGACACATACTATGAGCAGGAAACGCTCACAGCGATACTGAACGCGCGCTTGCGGCCGGCTATGACAATGGCGATATCAAGCTGTTTGATTTGCGAACAATATCATCTATGTGGGAGACGAATACGAACAGCGGGGTACGTGTACTGACTGGTGAGGGGAGGGGGCGGAGGCTCTGGGGAAGGCGGAGGCTTGGGGGGCGGAGGCTCGGGACGGAGGCTCTGGGAGGACGAAGGCTCCGGGGCGCGGTGGATTTGATTGATTCTAGACTTATCATGTCGTCTCTACATATTACCATGTATAGATATGCTCGCTCGAATTTGCGAAAACAGACGCCCCGATGAGTCGATTGGTTGCCACTACACTGGATAGTTTCCATATATTTGACTTGACTACATTGAAATCCGGCCCGGAAGTAGAATCGAAAACTGTCAAGGTACAGGCTGAACCGCTGTCTTCTTTTATTATACTTCCTTCTCAGATCCATTTCTAAAAGAGGTCTCTTGCATCCAGCCATCCGCCGACGGGACCGTCTGGACCGTTCGCCATCTCCTGCAAGACCCCACGATTTTTGCGACCACGACCGGCGACGGGTCCGTGCAGCTGTACCGACATGACGAGGGGCCTTTGGCTCTCTCTACATTGACCGTGTCACCACATCCCGTAACAGCGTTTGATTGGAGCCCGGATAAGAGAGGGCTGTGCGTATTTAGCGCATTTGATCAGAATGTGAGGGTAGGGTTCGTTTCGGGAGTATAATAAAATCATCACAGTGGCCGATTTTTTACAAAGTGGCGGCAAATGACGTGCTTACGCGGGAAAAACTGTGTTACCTACCAACTCAAGCCATCCGAGTGGCGTATACGATAAGCATTACTACGCGTGGCCAAAAGATTGATAAATGCATGCGACCAGATAACTTAGATGCAATTGCATGATTACGTGAAGATGGTAAGCGTGGAAACAAAAGGTCAAATATAATGATTATAATTTATTATCACTGGAGGAGAGGATACGAAAGATGGGGCTCAGGGATGCCTGTGCTAAGCTTTACATGCTAATTTGTCCATTTCGAAAAAAAAAAAAAAAAAAAAAAAAAAAAAAAAAAAAAAAAAAAAAAAGAGAGAGAGAGAGAGAGAAAAGAGAAATACTAACTCTGATTATCTCGTGATTTCCATTAACTGCCTATAATTATATGGGGTGAACCTTTTTTTAAAAAAAAAAGTACCTTGTGATTATCAAACTTGATATAACATTGCTCATTGAAGCAGAAAATCTGGTTTTTATGCCAATGTGCGAAGAAATCATTTTAACCTAATTTGGCCAATAACTGTCACAAGAATCGATTTATTTACATACATATACACCCAATAATAGTTATAAAAATCAATTGTGCAGATTTACATATATATATATAAGCTATACATTTTTGGATTTGGTATATACAGATGAAAGAGAACAAAGCTTATCTTGAGACTGTCATCACATGTTCTCTAATATTATATAAACATTACTTTTCACTGTTATTGACTCTAAAGTAGGGACCCTCTGTCAAACAAAAAGGGCCTCAAATTAATGAAGCCTGGAGATAACCTTTCAATCCCGGTTCTTGTAACCTGAACATGTGATTCTAAACATGTGATTTGATTGTATGGATAACAATCACTGATTTTAATCACCCCATATAATTAATATAGTCACACATAACTTTAAAAGTAAATGCGCGACTTGCGACTTGGCTACATACCACTTCTTTTGCAGACATGGCCTTCAATCCAGAACACAATTACATAGCCGAGGCTATAGCTCAGATCCCTCTGCTTGACAATCACGCCCATAACCTCCTCGAGGCCATAGCCACTCCTCATGACCCGCCGCTGGAGTCCTGTTTCTCTGAGGCGCGAGGCGCAGCCCTTGCTGACAGCGTAAATACCCTGCCCCATAGCCTCGCTGTCCGCCAACTCGCAAAACTCTTGCAGTGTGAGGAAGATTGGGCATCAGTGAAAAAGGCACGCGATCTATTATCTCTGGAAGCCTTGTCGCGACTCTGTTTTTCTCGCAGTAATATTCAATGTATATTGATGGACGACGGCCTTGCCTCGGGGAACGAGCGCACGTTGCCGCTCGAGTGGCACGACCAATTCTTGCCAACCAGCACGAAACGTATTGTACGTGTCGAAAATGTGGCTGAAGGTGTTCTGGCCACGCTATGGGACCACGTCCTACCCCTAAAGGAGAACGACGTGGAAGAGGTGCCGACCGACGCGGACATCGCAGCATCCCCACCCAACCAGAAAGCAGGATCGAGCCTCGACGCCGAGATCTTGCGCAACATTTCTACCATCCTCACTCAGTTTCAAACTATTATACTTCACGCCTTCGGTACTTTCGCACGTTCTAACAATGTCGCCGCTTTCAAGTCTATTGCCGCTTATCGCTCGGGCCTGAATATCAGCATGCCACTTCGCGAATCCGTGTTCAAAGACCTGCACGCCCACTACGAGCAATACGCAGGAAGCCGGGTAGTGCGACTGACCCAGAAGGCACTGATTGATTTTGTCGTTTGCACGGCGCTCGAGGTTGCGGCCGAGTTTAATCTGCCAATGCAATTCCATGCCGGGTTCGGTGACAATGATATCGATCTCTTTTCCGCTAATCCGATTCACCTCAAGAAGGTCATTGAACGCTACCCGAGTGCGAAGATTGTGATCCTCCATGCTGCATATCCGTACGCACGAGAGGCAGGATACCTCGCCTCAGTGCATCCCAATGTCTTTGTAGACTATGGGTTGGTGCATCCTATGGTCAGTCGACTACTCATGTTATGCGGGTTGGCTATGCCAGTATCTCTATGATATCAAATGCATTATTCATATAGATATACATTTGTTTCAGGTCAGCAAAGGAGGCCAGCGTAACATCTTAAAGGAGCTCTTCGAACTGACCCCATTGAACAAGCTTCTTTTTAGCACAGACGGTCATACGTATCCTGAGACCTTTTATGTTGCTGCGTTACAAGCAAAAGAATCGTTGAAGGAGGTGCGCTAATATTCTCAATCCTCTTGAATACTAAATTTTTGGGTACTGATGAATATTGAATGTTTTCATCCTTAGGTTTTACTCGATGCTATCAAAAATGAAGAGCTCACAATACGACAGGCAATTGAAGCGGCAAGAAATATTCTTTTCGAGAACGCAAACAAACTGTATAAGCTAAAGCTTACTCCTGGCCCGATCAATGCCTCCTCACATGGTATATGTGCGTCACATATTTAGTTAAAATCAATCCCTTGTCGCGACCATCCGTCTTATCCACCGTTATTCACCAATACACATCATCCTCGCCCAGCCTTTACGCCCGCGGCGGTGCACTCGCATCTTCGCGACCTCGGTATCCAATACATCCGCCTCACCTGGGTCGATACCTCCAACATTCACCGCTGCCGCGTCGTCTCGGTTGACCGCTTCGCCGCCTTCTTCCGCGAGGGAGCCGCGATACGCGGTGTATCGCTCACCAAAGCCGCTATGGCGCTGGTACTCAACTACGATGCCATCGCCCCGGGCGCTGGCCTTGACGCCACGGGGGAGGTGTTCTTGGTGCCGGATCCGAAGACGCTTAGGAAGCTGCCGTACTATCCGACGCATGCGATATGTTTGGCGGATATGCAGGAGAAGGAGGTGAAGGTAGTAAAAGAGGAGGCGGCGAAGGAGGCGGCGGGGGAGGTGAAGGTCGTGGAATACGAATTCCCGCTATGCCCTAGAACGGTTCTTAGACGCGTGCTGAGGTAGAGCTGAAATTTCATTATCTCAGAGTCCTCGAATGAGTCGCAACAAGCGCTATTTCTTTACCTATTCCCCTGTATGCGCTGTCTTATTCTTTAGGCAGGCAAAACAAGACCTCGACATTAACTTTCTTATTGGCTTTGAAACTGAGGTTATCTTCCTTCGTGAGGTATTCCCACCAGTAGCTATTGACGATACTTTATACGGTAGCACGGCCTCTTGGCACGCCAACACGGTGGGGTCAAAAATTGCGGACGAGGTCGTTGACTCTCTCGCGCAGCAGAGGATCAAGGTATTGCAGTTCCATTCAGAGAGCGCGCCAGGCCAGGTTTGTACCTAAGCAGATTTGAAGTATATATTGCCCGCTAGTTTCGCTGGTATTTAGCATGCAACATACTTGGACCCTTTGATAGTTTGAGTTTGTCACGGGCCCTCTTTCGCCGCTTGATGCCGTGGATGCTCTGGTGCTTACACGAGAGACCATTCATAATGTGGCAGCCAAGCATGGGGTCAAGGCAACATTGCTGCCAAAACCTTTCCCGATGTCTGGTAATGCAATTTTTTGGGTTTTTTTTTTAAAAAAAATTTTTAATTTTAATTTAATACATATAAACTTGATATTACGTCGCTGCTATTAATATATCAACTTCAATTTTAATATCTCGTCTGCAGCTGGCACCGCCTCCCACGTGCATATGTCACTCAAAAGCTCATCATCTCCAGCAGCCTCCACCAAAGCATCCTCACACCTTCCCCCAGGCCTTACGGAGCTCGAAGCACAGTTTATGGCCGGGATTCTAAAGCATTTGCGGGCGCTTTGCGCCTTCACCTTACCAAACGTGAACTCGTATGAAAGGATTGCAGGTTATTATACTTATATTATATTTTACTATAGTAATGCTGATATAGCTTTCCACAATACTTCAAAGCATCAGTTGTAAAATGAGTTTGGAAATAACATAACCATTATTTATGTGTACTGGCTTCAACATTTAATTTTTCCCTCCTCTTCTCCTATTCACCTCTCCTCCCCGCCCCCCCCCCCTCTCCAACCCGTTAATTTCGTCATCCGTCAAACGTCAGATCATTGTTGGGCAGGGACATGGGTGTGCTGGGGTGTTGATAACCGGTATGTAGAAAACGATGATACTCTGGGTACTGTAGGCGCTTAATCTTTTTAGCTGCTCGTTCTTCATTCACTAATCCTTGTATTTCGCGTCGTGATAGTGAAGCACCCCTGCGTGTAGCTTTTAGCCCTGCTACGACGACTGCCACACGCCAATATAATTTCGAGCTCAAATGCCTCGATGGGACGGCAAACCCGTATTTAGCGATCGCGGCCATCTTATCCGCAGGGCTGGATGGCGTGCGAAATGGGTTGAAGGTGGAGATGCAAAATTGCAAAGGTAAGAATCCCCAATCTTGCGATATCTGCCTACAAGGAATATTGAAATCGTTATTTACGTTTTCGTATTATGGTTATTATTGTTATTTTTATGTATAGTGGATCCCGCCTCAATCACCGCCGAACAGAGGCGCGAACTCGGAATTACAGAATCGATCCCCAAGTCGATCCATGATTCACTGGCGTGTCTGAAGCAGGATGCCTTGTTCGAAAAATGTTTAGGAGAGGAGCTGTTGCAATGCTTTACGGCTGTTAAAGAGGTAAATGTAGTTCGGTTCACTTGATTTATGGCGGCATTGGCCTGGCGCTGCTGTATCTTTACTCTCTCTTTTATTATACATAGGCCGAGGCCAAGTACATGGAAGACATTCCTGAAGAAGCTGTAATGAAGCTACTTCTTTCTAGATATTAAGAGCAGTACGCCTTACGACGTATTCTATGACAAAGGATCAATGCTGAGTTGCAAATATAATTACGTGGTACAAACATAAAATTATGTAACGAACTGAAAAGCCACAATTGTATTCTCATTATAATTACCCCATCCTTTTTACTATATCACAACTTGATCTTTCAAGTGACAGAATTCGCTAATAAAACTTGTTTTACATCGTAACTATAAAGGCATTATTTCATTGTGCATGAATCAGATCGCCCAACGCATAGATATGACGCACGGTTCGTGAGCACAATGGCCAGGGTCTATCTCTAAATAAAGATACAAACACGTGGCATGTTCTTAGAAAGGAAGATTTTCATGGGCTGTCGAAGATGAAGGTGCTGCCGTTTCACTCTTCTTTTCTCAACAGAGAAGCCAATGACAATAGAGAACTTCAACGATTTCGTAGCTGGTACGCATTACCTGCTGTTTGAGAAACGATATACCATAATATTTTTGGATCTCATAGCATTCACACAACTGCTATTCGCAAAAGGATACTTTGGTGGTGCCGCTGGTATTGTGGTGGGGAGCCCTCTTGATATTATCAAGGTACTTATACAATTTTTCTCTCAATCTTGTTTTATAGATCGAGGAACGTCGACTTACAAAGTTTTCTGTTGTATGTGTAAAAACAGGTCCGCCTGCAAACCACCACTCATGACTCGCGTTCAATGAGAAGTATACTCATGCATATGCTACGACAAGAAGGGGTTTGTTTCGGTTCTCTCCCCCGGTCCATGTATATAGATCTCAGAATCTAGATTTGATATTCTGACTTTAGATTACATTCCCAATCTTGTTTAGGTAGGTTCCTGGTTCAAAGGCATGACATCTCCCGTTGTGGGCGTCGCTGGCCTTAACGCCATCATTTTCGCCTCTTACGGCGGCATACTGCGCGCTTTTGAATCTCGAAGACCGCCGCCCTCGTCGTTGCATTCCTTCGTGCCGTCTTTGTCGCAGGTGTACATTGCCGGTGCCGGTGCCGGGCTTGCATGTTGTCTTGTTTCGACGCCAACCGAGATTGTCAAGATTAGGGCGCAGCTGACTTCTTTACCTACATCAGGCGAAGGATCGTTGAGGGCAGCGAAGGAGATTTTGGTGAAGCGAGGTTTAATAGGTAGGCTGTTTTTTCTGCTTCTTTATGTGGCACGGCATATATGTTTTCTCTCTCACTCACATTAATTAGTCGCTCCTGAACCATCTCATGCAATTTGTTACGGAATCAATTGTTGATCATGCAGGATTCTATCAAGGAGGTCTAGTAACAATCATACGTGACGTGCCCGGATATGGCGTTTATTTCTAGTGAGTTACTGGCCCATTACGTCTGAACACTATTGGGTCCTTAAAGTGCTCAGTGCTGAAGCAACACATCATTTCTTTGTATGGTATAGCGGATACGAAGGTTTGAAGAGATTGCTTGGTGTCACACCTGGATCAACTGGTGGATCAAATACATGGAAATTGCTTATAGCGGGTGGAACCGCCGGCGTGATGTCGTGGGTATCCATATATCCCATTGGTAAGTCATTGTTTCGCGTGAATATTAACGTGGCTACAATGCATTAAGTGAGTCATGAAACTAATTGAAATATGTATCTACTTCTCGTATATTCCAGATGTCATCAAATCTCGTCTTCAAGCACAAGTGCTATATCCCGCAGCACCAACTAGGTCATCAACCCAAAGCCCTTCCTTCCACTTTAGATCATCCATTACAAACCTCCAACCTCTTACTCCTGCCCCCTCATCCACCGTTTCAAAAGCCTATCACGGCGCGATAGCAACGCCTTCGTCCGCCGACGCCGTCCCGCCTTACAAGGGTATTATTGATTGCGCAGTGCGATCTTACCAGGCCGAAGGCCTCCGAGTCTTTGCCCGCGGAATCGTGCCGACTGTTGTGCGCGCTTTCCCGGTGAATAGCGTAACGTTTTTTGTTTACGAGGCTATAATGGAAATGTTGAGGGCTGTAGAGAAACAACGATTATCTAGGTAAAATAAGTGGTTGAGAAAATGATTACAATCATTTGTAATACATACATGACTTGGATGAAATCCACCCTATTTATTTTAGAAATATATACCAACATCTTGGCATACAAGATACGTTTAAAAGCACTCTCTTTTATCATTTTGAGTGCTTGTGGTGTGTTATTATTACGATCTTTGGCTATCGCCCTCTGAACAAATTAATTTTGAAAAAGAAGGATAATGTATCAGAAAACCAATACGTGCTGTAGGAGAGCGAGGAACTCGGTATATTGGTGAAGGACTCTACAAATCGATAGTTACTCTATCTGCTTCAACCACAACATCATGAGCTACACGAATAGCCGTCAAAGAATACAATTATCCCCTTTGCCGTGAATCGGAATGGGTTTTTTTTATTTATTTTTTTTTTTTTTTTATTTTATCTCCATGATAATAAATTTATTCGCAATGCAATCTTATACAAACTTACACCGATAATAAGCCCAATTCTCTGCCGTTCCGTTTGTTCTGCTTCCTCCTCCTTTAGTTTGTTCCCTGTCTCGTCTCTAGCACGTTCTATCCTCTACTATTTTTATGAAAGTAAAACCTACCATTGAAATTTCCTCATCATGTTTGTCGTACTCTTCTTCAGTATCAAATGGGTGGGTGGGCTAAGGCGTGCTCTAGGCTCGTCGTCATCCGAGTTCCATTTCCAAAGTTGGGAGATACCGGTTTGGTGAAATCCCAAGTTGTTGTCGCGGAAGCGGAAAATTATGTAGTAGAGAGAGAGAGAGCGTACCACTCTGATGGTGCTATGTAGTGTTTGTCCAATGACAAAGTACGACAGCAATTCAGCCTCGTATCGCTGACGATCAGTAGGTGTTCAAAAGGCCCTGTACAACATGCCCACAGCTGGCATTACCGGCATATAAACTGCAAGAGAAAAAAAAAAGTGAATGATTACGTACAGGACCTCACACCAGAAGCGAGGCCATTTGCCAGAAATATGATCACGTGTTTATTTGACTAAAGTAAGCCAAGAACGCGAGAGCTTTTCGACCACTATGAACGCGAAAGTTACGTGTCGAAATTTAGCATTCAGTTTTTGGTTGTGAAACTCCGAAAAGCCACTATAAAAATCCCATTTCGGGATTAGCACTCTATTCATTCAACTTACGAGACATTGCGTCAACGCGTGGTTTACCAGAGTTCATTATTACAGTTATAGCTTTTACATAACGATTCTTTTCCAAGGGGTTTTTTTGTTGTATTTCTGCTCTAGAAACTCCCCTTAAAAGGATTTATTTGTTGTTTATAATTAATTAATTGCAAGTAGAAAAAGAATCCAGGCTGTCACGTGAGCCCGATCACCTTTGCAAAAAGAGTTTTCTATCACTCAGAAACGCGTCAAGCCTACACTCCGATACATACTAGAGGGCACAACACTCCCATTGAATGCATCACTTCAAGCTCAACAGAAAGAACTTTACAAAGCTCACTGACCAAGCGGACTCAGATGAAGTGCCTCTCACCGCCGTTGATTCATCCAACGATGCCATAGAGTTCGATTCTGATCTCCCAGAGGCTTCCTCCTCTTCCTCCCATCCGCTCTTCAGTGTCGTCAATGTGGCACCAACCGTCAAAATTGCTGCTAAAATCTCTGCCATCGAACGGCCCTCCATCCCCGAAGAAGAGAACTTCCAACGGCGTGGCTCGGCAACCTCGGCAGCCTCGGCAGCCTCAGCGATGGGCTGGAACAATCTGTCAGAGACTCACCTTCCGGAGATATCCAATGACGCTATCGGCGGCCGCACGTCATCCAGCCAAACCTATAACGCGGAGGCAAGCCAGATCAAGAACCCGTCCAAGCGCGACCTGTACCTGCTGCTCGAGGACCCGTCGTCCAGCAAGGCCGCCTTCATGACTAACGTGTTTGTCTCAGTGTCAATTGTCTCCAGCGCCGTCATGACCACCATCGAGACAATGCCAGCGTTTAAATCGAGAGAGAGCAATGCCTTGTGGTGTGTATGTCGTTGGCTGGGTCGCGTCCGTGATTTCGGCTTGGCTTGGGGCTGCCAAGAATCCTGGTTGCGCTGGTTGTGATGATATGCTCTCTGACGATTTGTCTCGATGCTCGATTTGCCAGGTTTAACCTTGAGACCGCAATGGTGCTGCTTTTTACACTCGAATATCTCCTTCGGTTCTGGGCACACTCAGATTCATTCAGGATGGTGTTCAAGTTCGTCACTGGTACGTTAGCTTCGAACTTGTACTGTTTGGGTTGGTCGTTACTATGTAGAAAAATGTCGATAAGAATCTTGGGTTTGATGGCTCGAAAACCAGTGTGCTCAAAAATGGGTGATTACCCCCTTTTAAACAGCCCCGCTCGTGATCATCGACTTCCTCTCCATCATGCCTTATTATGTCGAGCTCATTGCTCAGCGCGACACGGTATAGAAATCTCTGTAATTTCATCAGATGAACCGGATCACGATATCCATAACTCGTTAGTTCCTGATCCTGTTATCTCTTACATTTCACAAACGCCCGTAGACCTACGAATTCCGTTTCACCATCCTCCGTCTTTTCCGTCTCCTGCGCCTCTTTAAATCCTTCAAGTACTCCAACACTATCATTATGACTATCGAGGTCATGATGATCGCTCTCAAGCGTTCCGGCGATGCACTGTCGGCTCTCTTCTTCTTCATGGTCACCACCGTCGTACTATTTTCGACGCTGTTGTATTTCGCGGAACGAGGTGAGGTTGGTGTAATGAAATTTATACTCGAAGCGGGAAGAAAAGGCATTTTGAGATGGGTGTTGGGTTGCTTTCGAATTTTATATGGAAGTGGTGTTGAAAGAAGAACTGGAGTTTATACCAAGGGTCCATTTACTTTGAAAAGTCGTATTTATTACGTCAATCGTGATTTTATATGCTACTTTCAGGCGTTTGGGACGACAAGCTTGAGGCGTTTGTTACGCCCGAGGGTATACCTAGGTACGGTGCAGTCTATCTCTCTGATTCGTGCGAAATAAATTGGCTCACTGTATTAATCATGCTGATTTCTTGCGCGCTAAACGGCTCTCTCTTTTAATTCATTAGCTCATTCGACAGTATTCCGTCCGCCTTTTGGTTCGTGATTGTTACGATCACTACCACAGGATACGGTAGGTTTTAATTGGTTTTTACAATGACGGTAGAAGCTGTCAGAACAATGTGGTCTTACTAGCTCCTCTTATTGCCGCACTCTTAAAACGTTAAGGTGACATGATACCCTCCACCTTCATTGGCAAACTAATCACTTTCCCCGCTATGATGTTTGGTGTCCTGGTAAGTTGGCCCATTGTGATGGCATACCTTTTCTTTTATGAAAACTCGCTCATCTCATCGCTGCTTTATCCTGGTCTTTCGCGACCGCAGCTCATCACGCTACCCTCCATCATTGTTGGTCGCAATTTCACACTTGTGTGGGAGACCATGCGACAGCACCGGCATGACCGTAGTTCACAGAGCTACGACGATGGCCTATTCGATTTCGGTACGTTTTTCTTAATTTTTTATTTTATTTTTTTATGTAATTCCTCTCAGTCAACCGTCGATCGAATGCTTGAAACTTCCACGAACGCTAACCTCACCCCATCTCAATTCCAGGTAACGAACGCACCCGCCAGAGCTTTGATGGCCGTCGTTCGCTCGTCTCTGAGGCCATTGGACGTCGCTCCCCCGGTGGCTACTCAGCACTTGACCTGGACGACCAGGAGTTGTTCGCCGATCAGCTGCAGGATCTCATAATTGCCACGCAGCAGAATCAGGTGGCCATCAACCGGATCTTACAACTGCTCGAGGGAAAAGGGACGGGTCTCGAACTCCCGAACGGGACGGTCGGAGGAGCGGGATCGTCCAAGACGTCATCGAGGAGGGTGAGTAGGGCACTCTCGTTTGACGAACGGGTGGAAGGCGGGGAGGAGGAAAAAGAGGAAAGAGAAGAGGAAGGGGCGGGAAAGCTTGGTAAGGTTGCATGAGGATGTTGGTTAGGTTTTAACATATTATAGTTTTACCCGCCTTGCTTTTAGTTGAGATAATGAAAATAATGATATTCTTTCCTAGTATCTTATGCTTTCGCAGCATATATTATTCTTTCCCGAGGCCGTTGCGTGAGTCGATTTCGGTATTTTCTTAGTGGCCTCTTTGAAATCATTGTCACATAATGTATCCCAAGCACTCATGTTAATCTCAGCTTGTTAGCCAGTTATTTGTACATAATTAATATGTCGTCTGTTTGGCTTATTGTGTTGATCGGTTTAGCGGTATTATGGAGTTCAAATATTCTGTTTGTATTTAGGAGCTCCAAAAATTTTCGTTCTGGGTTTATAGAACCTGGTGATCAGATTTAGTAAATCTAGGGCAGAGACAATATCCATTTAATACAGCTAGGTTACGTGAAGGATCGTTTAGAGTTAAAACGAAATTAGCTACAGTTAGGTGGATAGATTAGGCGATGATATGAAAATTGGTAAGAGAAATGCATCCAACGATATGATCTTGGATATTTATCCTACTGGCTTTTTTAAATTCGCGCTTCAATGCTGCCGTTTCTTTTTTCTTTTTTCTTTTTTCTTTTTTCTTTTTTCTTTTTTCTTTTTTCTTTTTTCTTTTTTCTTTATAGAAAAGCCCGGAATACACATCGTTGGATCGTTTATTTACTGATCTTTCGCTATCTATCTATCTATCTATATATTGTTCCCTTTGGCTCATAACTTAGAAACCCAACGAGATGTTCAATAGCGTACTAATGATGAGCTGGCTGATGCTGAGCTTGAAGATACTCACCTTAGTTTTCATCTTACGAGTAAATATGACCATTCCATCTTCGAGGCGTTTAGTAAAATCATTCAGAAGCTGATCTCGCAACTGCCAACTCTCGAGCATCTATTGAACATATTGTACGCAGTAAGTGTGACGTAGCGGTGCACGAATGTTCCCAATTGGATCTTTTGCCTTCCAGCATTAATATTTCTTGTCTCGTTTTGTTTGTTAACTTATTTTGCAGAACTCGGGCATCGACAAAGCATCATACGAAATCTGCTTGGACATGGTCGATGTGTTGATCGATATCGAGTGCATTTACGGGTAAGAAAAAAAAAAAAAAAAAAAAA
>RBNK01000444.1:0-25800 GCA_003990785.1 Endogone sp. FLAS-F59071 | reverse complement strand
ATCCGCAATCACGCTATAACCTAAAATAGTATTTCGATCTGATATATTATTTCATCGCCCAATTACGTTATAACCTGATATATCATTTATTATATCTTAGCCAATCAATTTGTACCTTATATTTAGCCAAGCCAATCAGAAATTCAAGCAGTAACCTGGGTAGCTGCCCGTATAGCACCTTGTAATTTCTTATAAATACCCCGCTCGCAATTATCAATAAAATTCAGACTGCAACAAGCTAGGGAAGCTTACAACAGACAACCCAAGGGATACTGAAGCCTTACTCAAGGAGTAAGCAATTGATATAGTTTCGAGACTCTAACAGATACACTTTATTCGATCGATCACACTAAATTCTTACTAGTTAACACCTACAACGACATCCTTCTTAAGACGCTACCGCATAAACCGCTAAGACCCCTGAAACGTATTTTCTGCACTTACTCAATTCCGAGTATCTCGCCGTTAATATATTTTAGTCCGTCACAATATCTATTATACAGAACACATGTGCAACTGTTTAACAACTCATCTCATACTAGATGAAACTAAAGTTAAAGACTTCCTCATTACCAAAAAGAAAGATCACAAGATAAAACCTTAGCCAAGATACTAACAGATATCACTAATAAATAATGGACCTTACTATAACAAGAACCTATACCTTTATGCCAATAATACTAGAGAAATTTACAATATCTTCTGGAGAAACTACTAATATGTTAGTAAAGGAAAGTTCTGAGAAGACAAAAAAAAAATACAACCAAGGAGTATACTGGGACAAAATCTACCTACAAGACCTTTAGACTATTCATGATTCATCTACTATAGATAGCAAAGGATATAATTCAGCTTATAATAGCACTTGGCAAGAACTGGCTGATATCAAAGAAAGAAGATAAAAAGATAAAAAAGAAGATTTAGAAAAATTATTAGATGATGAATGCCTATATATAATATAAGAAGCAAACAATGAAACTAACTTCCTAGTTGAAAAGAAGTATTCAGATGCTATAATATTTATCAAAGGAATAGTAAACTCTGCAGGATATGACATCCATATAAACAAAGATACATTAATCCTACCTGGATCAATTTTCCTGATCAAGACAGGAATTGCTTTGAAGCTGCTAACTGAAATATATATATAAATTTTAGATAAAAGCAATAAAATTAAAGAAGGAATTTCAATCAAAGCAGAAGTTATTAATATAGATTATACTAATGAAATTATACTTACAGTTCACAACTTATCAGCTCACTACAAATACTGAGTTACTAAAGAAACCAAGCTAGTATAATTTATATTTATCAAGCTTGATAATTTAGTAATAGTTAAAGATGTAGAATAACTTCCAAAAACTGAACATACTGTAGAAGGATTTGTTGAAATTTGATCTTCGAATGTGTGTGTTTAGAGTAAAGAGCGCACTGGCTAATGAAGCCAATATGCGTGTATTTATTAATGCTAAATTATGATTGGTCGATACAAACAAAGATCATCTAAGCCACAATTGAGTGACGTATAATCGATCGTTGATGCATCAATCATTGATAGGAGAGATATAATAAGCTAATAATTACAACACTTCCCCTGCTTGATATATCTCGATAAAAAATAAATAAAAAAAATAAAAGAAATAAAAATAGAAATAAAATGTTCTACTGTACATCATGAATGTCATCCATGAAGTACATTTACTGCAAATAATTATATATAAAATACTACTTGAGTGATAAGAATGACGTAATAAAGAACATAAAATTTTTAAAGAAATAATGTTAGTTACGTAAGCCCATTTTTGCGATCAATGTTTCAAGTCTTGGTCGTGCAAGTGGCTTGGTTAATGCATCAGCGATCATTTCATCTGTCGCCATGTAAACAATATCTATCACCTTTGATTCAACTTTCTCTCGAATAAAGTGGTGCTGAATGTCGATATACTTTGATCGAGCATGATTAATTGGATTTTTGGCGAGGGCGATTGCTGATTGGTTGTCTTCGAATAAGGTTGTTGCACAATTCGGCAAATATCCTAGCTCATCCAATAGGGTGTGTAGCCAAATGGCTTCCTTTGTCACATAAGCTAATGCTATATATTCTGCCTCAGTTGTTGATAGGGCAACAGTTGCTTGGCGTTTGCTTGACCAGCTGATAGCTCCTCCTGATAGGTTGAAAATATATCCCGTGGTTGATCATCGTGTGTTAATGTCTCCTCCCCAGTTAGCATCGCTGAAACCAATCAGTCTTAGATCCTGATCGCGTTCAAGGCACAGCTTATAATTGGCTGTTCCTTTAATATATCTTAATAATCGTTTGAGGGCGTGGTAATGTTCTTGCATTGGATTGGCCGAAAATTGACTGATGATGCTGACAGCAGCAGCTAGATCAGGTCTTATCCCAATCATCAGGTACATTATGCTGCTGATCATTTGTCTGAATAGACTTTGGTCTGTAGATTTTCCTCCTTCAGCTTTGAGTTGAATGGATGGATCAAGGGGTGTGCTGATTGGCTTGGTGTCCATCATGTTAAACCTTGTAATGATTTGATTGGTGAAGTGGCTTTGATCAATTGTGATCGTGTGTGTTTTTCGATCGCGCATGACTCGAATACCCAAAAAATGTTTAATTTCGCCACAGTCCGTCATATCGAATGTGTTGCTAAGTTCCGCCTTGAATTTGTTCATCGTTTCCATCGAATCAGCCAGAATTAGTAGATCGTCGACATATATGGCAATAATTATCAGCGATTGATATTGATCGTCTTGTCTTCTCCTTAGATAAATGCTATGATCCGATTGTAGTCTTGTAAAATTTGATTGGCTGAGATAGTTGTCGATCTTCTAATTCCACATACGAGGTGATTGCTTTAGTCCATACAGTGATCGATTGAGCTTACACACAGCTCTCAGTGACAGCTCCGATTGGTCGATTCCTTCAGGTACCATCATGTAGATCTCTTCATCAAGATCGCTGTTCAGGAATGCAGTTTTTACGTCCATTTGGTGAATTTCTAAGTTTAAGGTTGCTCCGATCAATAAAAGTGCCCTGATCGACGTAAACTTTGCCACAGGAGCAAATGTTTCATTGTAATCAATTCCTTGCTGTTGTGAATATCTCTTGGCAACTAATCTTGCTTTGTACCTGGCAACCGATCCATCAGTGTTGAGTTTCTTTTTAAATACCCATCTGCATCCAATCGGCTTGCGTCCCGCAGGCACTTCAGGTACAATCGTCCACGTGTCATTATTCTTAAGTGATTTAAGCTCTTGATTGATTGCTTCCTCCCAAAGCTTTGCATTAGGCAGAGAAATTGCCTCCTTGTAGGTCATTGGGTTATCGGTTGATTCAATTAAATTAGCTTCTGACATCCGATCTTGCCAAATTTGTAGAGCTTCAGTGTCAATCAATTGTTCGATTGGCTCCCAGGTGTTGTCGTCATCATTATAGCCTAGCCATTTAACCAGATATTCCCTTTTTTCATCAATCTTGCGTTCTCCAATGATCGCTTTGATGACATATTCTCGATCTTCTGGGTTGACGATTGTTGGGGATTTTAATATAATAGATTCATCGAATGTGACGTCGCGGCTGATCTCTATCCTCCTATTGGTTGGATCCCAGAGCCTGTACGCCTTCTTTTCGTCATGATAGCCAATTATTTTAAGCTTTTTGGATCAGGGTGCCAGTTTCGACCTTTTTCCCTTGTAAATATGCATATACGCGTCAGCCCATATGACACGCAAGTTACTGATATCAGGCTTGTGACCGTGCCATAATTCAAATGGTGAAGCACTCTCCTTATTGGCTCGCGTTGGCAATCGGTTGCATAAATATGTAGCACTTGTGGCAAGTTCCACTCAAAGTTCGTCAGGTATGCCGGCAGTAATTTTAACTGCCCAGATTGACTCCATCAATGTCCGGTTATATCGTTCGGCTACACCGTTTTGTTGCGGCATGTCCGGTGTCATCATTTCGTGATGAATTCCGTGTTTAATTAAAAATTCGCGCATCTCGGTATTTACATACTCTTCTCCTCCATCTGATCGGAGAATCTTGAGTTTTCGGCCCGATTGCATCTCGGCGAATGCCTTGAATGTCCGGAATCGATCAAATGTATCACTTTTGTTGTCAATAAAATATGTTGTAACATAGTGAGTGGCGTCATCAATGAAAGTTAATATATATTTTGCTCCATTGACTGATGGCGTGGGCATCGGCCCACACAGATCTATGTGCACCCTTTCGATAGGCTCCATCGATCGATTTTTCGCATGTCCGAATGGCTTGCAGTACAACTTTGCATGTTCACACCCAGCGCATATTTTGATTTGTCCGGTTGACAGCCACACATCTCCGAGCCCTGTGACAAATTTGTTGATTGATTGCAGAGTATTTCGGCCCAGATGGTCTAGTCAGTGATGCTATAATATATAGTTATCGATCTTAGAATCGGTGATGTTTACAATCTTGGAATCGGCTATGTTGGAATCGGCGATGCTTGCTCCTAGCTCTAGCTCTGGTGATGTCGATAAATGAAATAGGTCGCCATCGGCTTGTTCGATTTTAATTTCTTCGTGATCCACGCCGATTTTAATTACTGATCTGTCGCTCTTGAAGGTTAAGTCATTTCCATCACGTGTCAATGCCCGCACAGATATTAAATTTCTGGCAATCTCCGGTACATATAAGATGTCCCGTAATTTCAGCTCGTTGTCGAGCTCAATTGTCCTAATGTACATTGCACGTAATTTCTCATTCCCTGCACATGTGATCAAGCCATCGTGCTCAGCCACCATCTCGAAAAGCTCCAATTGGTTGAACATATGTTGCGTGGTGCCCAAATCGATGATAGCGCCGATTGCCAGATTTGCTTCAGCTCTCAGTTTAGCCTTTTCTTTTTCTGTTTTTACTCAATTATTGAATTTGTTGCATTGAAATATTCCGTGTTCTCCCTCACAGATGTAACATTTCCGAGGGTGTCCCCGAAAATTCCCACCTCAATTGGCTCTGCGATCGCCGCCTCGGTCGCCTCTGTCATTATGACCTCCTCGATTGTTTCCGTTTTCGTTGTTGTAGCCTCGGCTTCATCCGGTGCTTCCGCCTCGATTGTTGCGACCACCGCCTCGGTAGCCGCCTTGGTCGCCACCTCGGTATCCGCCTCGGTCACCACCTCGGTAGCTGCCTCGGTCTGTCGCGTGGGCTTCGTCGCACCTTTGCTTGTTATCTGGGTCGAACCTGATGCATGCGAGTTGTAAAGCCTCCAGTGTTGTCGGCATATTCTCCCGTGTAAGTATTAATTCCTGGTACCTGGGGCTTAGACCCCAGAGATATTGTGGTATAGCTTCTGTGTTGGTCATATCTTCGATTTGCGCCATAATCCGGTTGAATGCATTATTATAATCTTCGATCAATCCTTTTTGCTTCATCATCGCAAGCTTATCGCGCATTCGTAACAATTGTTCTATTGGTGCGTATTTTTGCGTCATAGCCTCTTTAAGCTCATCCTATGAATCAAATTCTCCTGATGTATTCATGTGCCTCTATAACTACATTCTAGCGTTGCCTGTAATTTTGCTGATCGCTGCGTTGACTTCCTTCTTTTATACTGATAGATTGGCGCTAGTGATAAATTGCTCTACGGCATCAAAGTAATCGAACAATCTGGGTGCGCCACCTGATCCATCGAATTTGTTGATCGATCTCAGGTACTCCTTTGCCAGATCATTAAGCTTTGTTGATGTTGTTGGTGATGGTGATGGTGATTGTCTTTGTGGCGTATTGCCTTCTGTAGCTGCGTTCTGATTGGTTGGCATGCTAGGTGATGTGATTGTTTTGTCGATTTTTGCCATCAATTCACCCATTAGGGTTGCAAGTGTGTCTAATTTATCTTCCTGATTTCTGATTGTTGTAGCCATCTGTTCCTGTCGATCGAGGCTAAATGCAATATTGCTCTGATGGTTTCTATCCAATCCTTCATCGTCATCATCAGGAGGTTGATATCTGTTGTCTGTTTTTGATTTAGATCGCAATCTTGTCGATCTTGTTGCTGATGACGATGATGCGTATAGGTTGTCCATTTCATTGTGTCGTGTTGTTGAATGCTATGTCGTTATGTGTTGTTTATCGTGTTGCTTTATCGCGGTGTCGTTTGTCGCGTTGTTTATCGCTTTGTTTAACACATTGTTTATGATTTTAAATAAACACTTACAGTAATCACAGTTGTAATTGCATAGATGCTATGATTGCATAGATCTCAGGTTGTCGAGCTGTAATTCGAGCGGCTTGGGGCTCATAACCTGTTGAAATTTGATCTTCGAATGTGTGTATTTGGAGTAAAGAGCACACTGGCTAATGAAGCCAATATGCGTGTATTTATTAATGCTAAATTATGATTGGTCGATACAAACAAAGATTGTCTAAGCCACAATTGAGTAACGTATGATCGATCATTGATGCATTGATCATTGATAGGAGAGATATAATAAGCTAATAATTACAACAGGATTTAGATCAACAAACAAAAAGAAACCTATACTTACTAAGGATAAATAATAGTACCTGAAAATAGTATAAAGAATAGTACTACATATATAGATGCTGTCCTCATAGAAACAGAACTTACTATATAGATGATATATAGAAATGCTAGAGCTATATTGAAGAAAGTAAAAAACTGCAAATCCAACAATTAGTAAAGAAAAAAGAAAAAGCAAAACAAGTATGCAAGGCTATAAAATTATCAACTAAAGAAAAGAAAACTGATTGGTTAATTGAAGATATAACAGATATGTGATCTATTGAAGAAATCAAAGAAGATGCAACAGATAAAAAAGTAAAATATGGAACCTTATCATTACTTAGAAAAAAATAAAACTTCTTTTCTACAAAGAAATAATAAAGAACAAAACAGTTAATATACTAATCGATAGTGGAGCAACATGTAACTTCATTAGCTAACAATTAGCTAATTAACTCAAAGTAATCAAGTTATCTCAAGAAGCAGTAATGATTGTAGAAGTTGTTGATGGAGGAACTTAATGAGTTATCTATACTACCAAAAACTTTCCAATCTCAATTGAATTATATCAAAATATATTGAACTTTGAAATTATAGGCATGCCCAGACTAAGTATAGTATTTGAAAAAAGTTAGCTAGATTAGAAGAACTCTAACATTGACTAGCTAAGTAGAACCATAAAGTTTACTTATTGAAATAAGGATATCAAACTGATCTCAAAATCCAGGAATAGCAAGTTCTAACTCTACTCTACTAAGAAATTCTATTAATACCTTGAAAAAGATGACATAGTTTACTGCTGTATTATTACTGAAAAGGATATTACTAAAATTACTACTGAAACCAATATTAATATCAAAAGACTAGATATATCTCTATAACTACTTATTATTGTATTTGCAAACTGATTCCTTATAAACTTATCTGAAGGACTTCTATCAAAATAAAGCATTAATTACTAAATTGAATTAATACCTAGTATAGAACTACTATTCAAGAGAATCTATCAACTATCAGGACCTGAGTTACAAGAACTCAAGAAGACTTTAGAAGAATTAATCAAATAAGGATCTATTTAACCTAGTACATTATCTTTTAGAATACCTATTATATTTATCAAAAAGAAAGATAGAGTTAGAATATATATTAACTATCGATAACTCAATAATATAACTATCAAAAATTGATATCTATTACTAAATATTATAGAATTATTTAACAGACTTAAAGGAGCAACTATATTTTCAGTTATTAACTTACAATCAGAATATTATCAAATTTGCATTGCAGAAGAAGATATTCTGAAAATAGCATTCAGAACTTGATATAGATATTATAAATTTGAAGTTATGCCTTTTGGACTGACAAATATACCTGCAACATTCCAAGAACTGATAAATAATATGTTTAGACTATTACTTAATGAATTCATAGTTATCTATATTGATAATATACTGATCTATAGTAAGATGAAAGAAGAATATTTATAACATCTCTACCAAGTACTAAAAATACTAAGGAAATATTAGCTATATGCAAAACTTAGCAAGTATAACTTTTTATAAAAAGAAGTTATATACCTTAAACACTGAATTAATAAGTAAGGAATTTTAGTTGACCCTGCAAAAATTGAGGTAATTAAGAAATGGAAGAAACCAACAACAATTAAAGAAATACAATTCTTCCTAGAACTAGCAGAATATTATCAAAGATTTATCAAGAATTATGTAGGAATTGTAGCATACCTATATAATCTAATAGTTACAGATACAAATGTTAATTAAAAATGGAATGAAAACTACAATATAGCCTTTGAAACCTTAAAAGAAAAGTTAATAACTATATCTATCTTTAGAAGCTCAGACCAGAACCTATAATTTATAGTAATAACTGATACCTCAGATTATACAATTAAAGCTGTACTCTTGCAAGAAGATCAACCTATTACCTACTGCTCAAGAAAAATATCCTCTGCAGAAAGGAATTACCTCATTCATAAAAAAGAACTACTTATAATAATTGATATAATACAAACTTAGAGATACTACCTAATAGATAATAAATTCTTAATCTATATAGATTATGAATCATTCAAATACTTGAACAAACAGCCAACTCTCTTCACTTAACAAATATAATGGATAGATTATCTCAACAACTATTACTTTAAAATAATTTACAAATCTAGCAAGCTTAATGTTGTAGTAGATATATTATCTTGATAATAATAGAAGAAGAAATAAATTAAAGCTATTATCAAAATCATAGACAATTAGATATAAGAAATTCAAAAAGAAGTTCAAGTAGATAAAGAAGCATAAAAAATCATAGATGAACTTAATACCAACCTAGATACTATAAACAAATTTAAGATTTAAAACAATAATCTTTACTATAAAGATCAACTCTTTATACCTCCAAACTATTGTATTAAGATTCTATAAGAATATCACAACATACCCTTAGCAGGATACTTCAGATTTAACAAAACATATGAAGTACTCACTAGAAACTTTTATTGGCTAAAAATGTTTATAAGTACCAAGAGCTTCATAGCTTCTTGTAATACTTGTCAACATAACAAAACACTTAGACAATCCCTGCTAGATTATTACAACCATTACCTATACCTGCTGAGAAATAGGAACAAATCAGTATAGATTTCATTATCTAACTGCCAAAAACAATATCTAGAAAAGATACAATAACCATCTTTATCAATTGACTTAGTAAACAAACTTACTTTGTTGCAAGCAAAACAACTGATATTATACCTGATATAGCAAAAATATTTTCCAATAATATTTTTTGCCTATATAGACTACTGCAAATTATTATTTATAATTAAAATTCAAAATTTATAAGCAATTTTTGGCAATTACTATTCAAAACACTTAGAACAAAAATAGTACTATCAACTATATTTCATCTACAGACTAATAGATAAACAGAATGTATGAATCAGACATTAGAACAAATGCTTAGAACCTATATCAACTATTAACAGAATAACTGGGATGAATACTTAACTGCTACTGAATTTGCATACAATAATGCTTAGCAAAAATCAACAAAACTATCACTATTTTTCCTGAACTATAGTTACCACCCACTGACATCAACTCTCTTACTAGAAAAGGTTAAATCAATAGTATAAGCTGTTGATAACTTTACTATATAGATGACTAACCTGCTGACTAAGGTACAAGATATAATTTATAAAGCATAACTATAACAAATGAAATATATAAATGAAAAAAAGGTATAAAGAATCATTTGACATAGACAAAATGGTCTTATTATCTTCAAGATATATCACATTGTGACAATTATCTAATCAGCCTTCAAAGAAACTTCAGAATAAATTTCTTGGACTATTTAAGATTATTGCAAAATTATCAGCTGTTGCTTATAAATTAGAATTACTATTAACAATGAAAATCTACCTATATTTCATATATTCTTACTAAAATATTATATACTAAATAATGATGATCTATTTCTGAATTAACAAATTATACTATCTGTATCAATTTTAGTCAATGACATAGAGAAATTTGAAGTAGAAGAAATCTTAGATTAATAGATCGCCAAACAAGATAACAGATCAACACTGTAATATCTAATTAAGTAGAAAGGATACCCTCTATATGATTCAACATAGGAACTACTTAGCAATCTGATAAATGCAGATGAAGCACTTAAAAATTATTACAAGTCTTTATAGAAATAGCATGGATGCTATTCTTCCAAGAGGAGAAAAGTTATAAGAGTAATATATAAAAAGGCACTAATAAATACTTGCAGAAATATAATAAAACAATTATACCTATCATTAACCACCAAACTTAGAGAACTCAAGAACCTTATCCTACTCAATCACAATAATATAATACTACTAGGAGATCAACTTCACTTAGATCAAACTATAAATAGATCAAGAACATAGTGGAGAATACAATCATTAACTAATATAATGACCTACTACAACTATATATATAAGTGACTTAAGAAGATACTATTGACATAGTAGAAATTTACCAGAAGAAATATTGGCATACTGCTAATATAGGCATTACTGAAATTGTAGACACTGCTGACAATATAGTTAATGCCTATATTAAAGATAATAAAGACTTATTCAATAATAATTGGAACTTCTAAATCAATTATAATAGTATAACTAATAATATTTTAAATAGTAATCTAGGCAGCTACCTATAGCACCTTGAGAATTTTGTATAAATATTCCTCAATTCTTTATTTAATAAACTTCAGTCTAATAGCAGTGTACTACACTCAAGATCCCTTTGAAAGCTAAAGATCTCACTCTCCTTCTATATATATCAAGAGTACTAAAGACTATAAGTCTGAAATATATAACTAATAATCTTATAAAGAAACAAAGTACTTTTGATACCTTAGAAATCTTGTGATATACTTGAAGATTTCTAAGTCCAATATAGATTAGTATTGTAAGAGTGATATATATAAAAAGGCAACAACAGACACTTATAGAAATATAACAAACAACCATGCCTACTATCAGCTGCCAAAACCAGAGGACTCAAGAGCTTTATCCAACTCAACTACAGCAAAGAAATACTGCCAGACGTTCAACACTACTTCAACCAAACTATGAACAGATCAAGAATATAGTGGAGAATACAATCATCAACTGACATAATGAACCAGTACTACTACATGCAAGAGTGACCCAGGAGGACACTATTGAAATGGTAGAACTTGCAAAAGGAAATATCAACATCTACCAATTTCACAATACCACCAGACAATTCAGAAGTTATTATCAAATGGGATATACCTTACAGTTAAGACAGGAAAATCATCAAGAAACAACAGAACAGGAATCCACCAGAATTCTGGGATTAAACCACTGGGAAAGGCACATAGCTAAAAGGACCTTCAAAGTATTCCAATATTGGCCTTCCGCATTGAAGCATCTTGGTAACTTGAGCCTACGCCAATGGGAACACTTACAAAATAAAGAAGAAGAAACTCTATTACTCTATCTCCTGGAAAATTACCTAATGGATAACAACCGCCTGGAAGAAGAAACCAATACTTCCTTATCAGGATCAGATACAGAAGAAGATGTAGGCACCACTGACATTATAGGTACCGCTGACATCATAGGCACTGCCGACATCGTAGGCACCGCTAACATCATAGGCACCGCTGACATCATAGGCACTGCCGACATCTATAATATAGATTTTATTAACATATTATTTGACTTCTAAATTAGTAACCAATATTCCAAGTAGTAACCTGGGCAGCTACCCATATAGCACCTCGAGAATTTGTATAAATATCCCTCAAATCTTTATTCAATAAACCTCAGTTCAATAGCAGTACACACTTAAGATCCCTTTAAGAGCTAAAGATCTCACCCCTTCTATATACATCAAGAGCGCTAAAGACTATAGGTCTGAAATTCACAATTAATAATCTTATAAAAAAACAAAGTACTTTCGATACCTTAGAAACCTTGCGATATACTCGGAGATTCCTAAGTCCAACGTGGATTAGTATCATCAGATACTTCCTCATAGGCGGTTTAGGAGAAACCCCCTTATAACTTGGTAGCAGCAGTAATGAAAAACCATTATAATAATCAGAAATATACTACTAATATTTTTCCAAAGGCCTAGAATTACTAACTCCTTTTAGATACGACCGATATACTCGGAGTGCTACTAAAAACACCATACACATCTTACTTCCAACAGCCAGAGAGGCTATATACATCACAGAATCCTTCAAGTGGACACAATATCAGCAACTGCTACAAAGCACTGATTCAACAACAGTAGCTCGTTTACGAGGCAAAACATACCTTGAACTCTACAATGAACTTTTAGAAGAATTTGAAAACCCTCTTACAACTGAAGCCTACTTTGAAGCATTTCAAGATTTCCTCTACGAAAACATCAAAAAAAACATCAAAGGAGATCATGACATTGTTTCCATCACACGAGCTGAACACCAATTCACTAACCTTATAACTACCATACAAGGATATAATAATCGTTAAGTTATCAAAGAGTGGATTACCAACTCGCAATTTGATTACTCAACACACTGAGGCACCATTTACTACAGAATTGTGAACAGATTATTTGAGAAATTAGTAGCAGAAGATCTCATATGATTTGCCGAAACAACACTATTAGGACCAACTGTACCCATTATACTACTATCTATCAAGGAACCTATCAATCTTACAACATCTATATTCTAACATATATCCAGACCAAGCAAACCAACATTTAGAAAAGCAACCAATATAAGTGACTTATATAAACCTGATACAACTGTCTATCATGATACTGACACTACATTTATTGAAGATACTGATACAACTGTTTGAAGAATTACACTCGAAGCTGACATACTTGAAGAATTGGAAGATCTCGACTCAGAAGACGAAATATTTGATCACGAAGTAAGAGAATACATCCAACAAACAGACAGAGGAGAAAATGAACTTCCAACATCACCACTACTCACACCAACTACATTTACTGATATAATAGCTGATGCCGTAATTGCCGCACTAACCACACAAGTAGCAGCCTTAACTGCACTTGTAGGACAAGTAGCACAACTCAGCCAGATAACTAAAGCAGTCAACTTACAACCTTTTGATAGAGAAGCAAAAGAGGTTGCCATATTCATATCAGCTATTGAAGCCAATTACAATGCCAACAGCTAGAACGATGATCAAGTACTAGATGATAGACTCACCAACAATGTCAATCATACACCTAAACAAGTATATGCCAAGTCATATGCATAGGTCAACAAAATTGCTAGATTTCTCAGAAAATCGGCAGCAATCTGGTGGCAAAATCTGCCTAGAAAACCTTTGACCTAGCAAGATACAACCTTGGTAGCAACTTAACTAGCTAATGCAGTCCAACCAGGATATCCAAACATCCCTGTCCAACAAGGTCTTAGATCCTTACTGATTGACAAGTTCTACAGTAGTGCACATATCACTGAAGCAAAGAAATGACTAGCTACAGCAAGATTCAACACTGAAGGAAGCAAAACCTTTGAAGCTTTCACTGCAGAAATCGATGCCAATCTCATTATTATTGGGATGCCTTATGACGATAACAATTATATTACTTGTGGTGCATAAGCTGATACCTTATTCAAAACTTTTCCACAGTGGCTGGAAACTCGCATTAAGGAGAGAGGGAGCCCATGTGCTCACAAACAATGGTGTTTCAGCATGGTTATCAAATCAGCATGTACAATTCTATTAGCACAACAAACATAAACAGAAAATAAGAATCACAACTCGGGCTCAAGTAGCAAACTAACAACCAATACTTACTGTTAAGGAGGATTTAACCCCCGAGGAGGATTCAGGGGAGGATGAGAAAACTATAACAATAACTCAATATGGTGAAACAATTTCAAGAAAGATGAAAACAAGGATGACTGGAAGAAAACAAAGACTTGCTTCAATTGTAGAAAATGTGAACATATTGCACCTGAGTGTAGAAGTACTTACACAATTTCAGAAGAAAAGATTACAAAGAAAGAAGAAATCAAGGGTGCAAGCAAAAGCATGACTGCTGAAGAAGAAATAGATCCAAGAGATATCAGCCGACTGTATGTAATTGAAGAAAAATATGGCCGAGGATACTGCAAGTTGAACGAACAGGAACAAATCACCCTTATCAATTGGAATATGGTGCAAATAAGATGCTCACTCTGCGACCAATGCATCTATTATGCAGAACACATGTGCAACTGTTCAACAACTCACCTCATACCAGATGGAACCAAAATAGAAGACTTTCTCACCATCAAAAAGAAGGATCGAAGAATAAAACCACAACTAAGACACCAACAGATGCCACCAATGAACAATGAACCCTACTATAGCAAGAACCCACACTCGTATGCCAACAACACTGGAGAAATTTACAACATTTTCTGGAGAAGCTATCAATATGTTGGCAAAGGAAAGTTCTAGGGAGATAAGAAAAGATACGAACAAGGAGTATATTAGGACAAAATCTACCCACAAGATCTTTGGACTGTTCATGACTCATCTACTATAGATAGTAAGAGATGCGACCCAGCCTACAATGGCACTTGACAAGAACTGGCTGATATTGAAGAAGGAAGGTAAGAAGATGAAGAAGAAGAATGGGAAGAATCATCAGAAGATAAATAACTATACATGATATAAGAAACCAACAACGAAACTAACTTCCTAGTTGAAAAGAAGCACCCGAATACTATAATACCTACCAAAGGAATAGCAAACTCCACAGGATATGACATCCATGTGAACAAAGATGTACTAATCCTACCAGGATCGATTTTTCTGATTAAAACAGGAATCACTCTAAAACCACTAACTGGAACTTATACATAAATCCTGGATAAAAGTAGCAAAATCAAGGAAGGAATCTCGATCAAAGCAGGAGTTATTGATGCAGACTATACTGGCAAAATTATACTCGCAGTCCACAACTTATCAGCTCACCACAAATACCGAGTCACCAAAGGAGTCAAGCTAGCATAATTCATATTCATCAAACTGGATAACTCAGTAACAGCTAAAGTTATAGAACAACTTCTAAAAACCGAATGTGCTATAGGAGAATTCGGTTCAATAGATAAAAAGAAACCTACACTCACCAAAGATGAATGTTGGTACCTGAAGATAGTATAAGGAATAATACCATATAGATGCTGTCCTCATGGAAACAGAACCTACTATGCAGACGATGCCTGGAAATGCTGGAGTTGTATTGAAGAAAGTAAGAAATCACAAATTCAACAGTTAGCAAAGGAAGAAGAAGAAGCCAAACAAGCATGCAAAGCTATAAAATTACCAACCAAGGAGAAGAAAATGGATTGGTTAATTGAAGATACAACAGACATGTAGTCTATTGAAGAAACGAAAGTAGAAGAAATAGAGGAAAAAGTAGAACATGGAACCTTATCATCACTCGGAAAAAAGACAGAACTTCTTTTCTACAAAGGAACAATGAAGAATGAAACAGTCAACATACTGATCGATAGTGGAGCAACATGTAATTTTATTAGCAAACAGCTAGCCGATCAACTCAAAGTAATCAAGTTACCCTGCAAAGCAGCAATGATTGTAGAAGTCACTGATGGAGGAACCCAACGAGTTACCTATACTGCCAAGAACCTTCCAATATCAATCGAATCATACCAGGATGCATTGAATTTCGAAATCATAGGTATGCCCAGACCAAGTATAGTATTCAGAAAAAGTTGGCTAGATCAGAAGAATTCTAACATTGACTGGCCGAGTGGAACTATAGAATTTACTCATTGAAACAAGGACATCAAATTGGTCTCCAGATCAAGAAACAGCAAGATCTGACTCTACTCAGCTAAAAAATTCTACTAACATCTTGAAAAAGACAACATAGTTTACTGCTGTATTATTACAGAAAAAGACATTGCTAAAATTACCACCGAAACGGATATAGACATTAATAGCCTGGACATATCTTTACAACCACTTATCACTGAATTCGCAGACCGGTTTCCTATAAACTTACCAAAAGGACTACCACCAAAATGAAGTATTGATCACTGAATTGACTTAATACCTGGTGCAGAACTACCATTCAAGAAAATTTATCAATTATCCAGACTAGAGTTACAAGAACTCAAGAAGACTCTAGAAGAATTAATTGAATGAGGATCTATTCAACCTAGTACATCACCTTTTGGAGCACTTATTATATTTGTCAAAAAGAAGGATAGAATTAGAATGTACATTGACTATCGACAACTCAATGATATAACTATCAAAAACCAATGTACATTATCCAACATCATAGAATTATTCAACCGACTCAAAGGAGTAACCATATTCTCAGTAATTGACTTATGATCAGGATACCACCAGATTCACATTGCTGAAGAAGACATTCCAAAAACAGCATTTAGAACTTGATATGGATATTACAAATGGAAGGTCATGCCTTTTGGACTGACAAACGCACCTGCAACATTCCAAGGACTGATAAATGACATATTCAGACCACTACTTGATAAATTCATAGTTGTCTACATCAATGACATACTGATCTATAGCAAAACAAAAGAAGAACACTTATAACATCTCTGCCAAGTACTGGAGATCCTGAGAAAACATCAGTTGTATGCTAAACTCAGTAAATGTAACTTTTTACAAAAAGAAGTTGCATATCTTAGACACTGAATCAATAAGCAAGGCATTCTAGTCAACCCTGCAAAAATCGAAGCAATCAAGAAATAGGAAAAACCAACAACAATCAAGGAAATACAATCCTTCCTAGGACTAGCAGGATACTACCGAAGGTTTATCAAGAATTACACAGGAATTATAGTATGCCTACATGATCTAATAGTTATAGGCACAAATGTTATTCAGGAATAGAATAACTATCATGACATAGCCTTTGAAACTTTGAAAGAAAAGTTAACAACTGCACCAGTTCTCAGAAGCCCAGATCAAAACCTACAATTTGTAGTAACTACCAATGCCTCAGATTATGCAATTGGAGCCATACTTTCACAAGAAGACCAACCTATTGCTTACTGTTTAAGAAAAATGACATCTGCAGAAAGAAATTACCTTATTCACAAAAAGGAGTTACTTGCAATAATCGACGCAACACAGGCCTGAAGACACTACCTGATAGGTAACAAATTCCTGATCTATACAGATCATGAATCACTCAAATACCTGAACAAACAGCCGACCCTCTCCACTTGACAAGTGCGATGGATGGATCACCTCAACAACTACCACTTTGAAATAATCTACAAATCCGGAAAACTTAATATGGTAGCAGATGCATTATCCTGACAACAATAGGAAGATGAACAAATCAGAGCCATCATTGAAATCACAGACAACTGGATACAAGAAATTCAAGAAGGAGTTCAGTTAGACAAAGAAGTACAAAAAATCATAGAAGAACTCAACACCAAACTGGACATGACAGACAAATTCAAGATCTGAAATAACAATCTCTATTATGAAGATCGACTCTTTATACCATCAAATCTTCATGTCAAGATTCTACAAGAACACCACAATATACCCTTAGCAGGCCACTTCGGATTTGATAAAACTTATGAAGCACTCACCAGAAACTTTTACTGGCCGAAAATGTTTACAAGTACCAAGAGCTTCATAGCTTCTTGTGACACTTGTCAATGTAACAAAACACTCAGACAATCACCTGCTAGACTACTATAACCACTATCCATACCTGCCGAAAAATGGGAACAAATCAGTATGGATTTCATTGTCCAACTACCAAAAATAACATCTGGAAAAGATGCAATAATCGTCTTCGTCGATCGACTTAGCAAACAAACTCACTTCGTTGCAGGCAAAACAACTGATACTGCACCGGAAGTAGCAAAAATATTTTTTAACAATATTTTTCGCCTACATGGACTATCACGAATTATTATCTGTAACTGAGATCCAAAGTTTATAAGCAACTTTTGGCAATCACTATTCAAAACACTTGGAACAAAAATAGCACTCTCAACTGTATTTCACCCATAGACCGACGGACAAACAGAACGCATGAACCAAACATTGGAACAAATGCTTAGAACTTACATCAACTATCGACAGAATGATTGAGATGAACACTTAACTGCCACCAAATTCGCATATAATAATGCTCAGCAAAAGTCAACAAATCTATTGCCATTCTTCCTAAACTATGGCTATCACCCACTGACACCAGCAACTCTATTACTGGAAAAGGTCAAATCAATAGTACAAGCCATTGATGACTTCACTACATGAATGACCGACCTGCTGACCAAAGCACAAGATGCAATTCGTGAAGCACAAGTATAACAGATAAGATACACAAACAAAAAAAGACATGAAGAATCATTTGAGATAGACAAAATGGTCTTACTGTTCTCAAGACATATCACATTGCAACAGTTATCTAATCAACCTTCAAAGAAACTTCAAAACAAGTTTCTTGGACCATTCAAGATTATCATAAAAATATCAGCTGTTGCTTATAAACTGGAGTTACCACCAACAATAAGGATTCACTCTGTGTTTCACATATCACTACTGAAACTTTACACACCAAATAATGACGATCTATTTCCAGATAAATAAGTTATACTACCTGCACCAATTTTGGTCAATGACACAGAAAAATTCAAAGTAGAAGAAATCTTAGATCAATGGATTACCAAACAGGGCAACAGATCGATATCGCAATACTTAATCAAGTAGAAAGGATACCTCTTACATGATGCAACATGGGAACTGCTTAGCAATCTGACAAATGCAGATGAAACACTAGAAAAATATCACAAGTCCCTATAGAAATAGTGTGAACACTATTTTCTCAAAGAGGGAAGAGTTGTAAGAGTGATATATATAAAAAGGCAACAACAGACACTTGCAGAAATATAACAAACAACCATGCCTGCCATCAGCTGCCAAAACCAGAGGACTCAAGAGCCTTATCCAACTCAACTACAGCAAAGAAATACTGCCAGACGTTCAACACCACTTCGACCAAACTATGAACAGATCAAGAATATAGTAGAGAATGCAATCATCAACCGATATAATAAACCAGTACTACTATATGCAAAAGTGACCCAGGAGAACACTATTGAAATGGTAGAACTTGCAAAAGGAAATATCAACATCTACCAATTTCACAATACCGCCAGACAATTTAGAAGCTATTATCAAATAGAATATGCCTTACAGTTAAGACAGGAAAATTGTCAAGAAACAACAGAACAGAAATCTGCCAGAATTCTGGGATTAAACCGCTGGGAAAGGCGCATAGCTAGAAGGACCTTCAAAGTATTCCAATATTAGTCTTCCGCATTGAAACATCTTGGTAACTTAAGCCCATACCAATGGGAACACTTATGAAATGAAGAAGAAGAAACTCTGTTACTCCATCTCCTGGAAAATTACCCAATGGATAACAACTACCTGGAAGAAGAAACCAATACTTCCTTATCAGGATCAGATACAGAAGAAGACATAGGCACCGCCGACATTGTAGGCACTGCCGACATCATAGGTACTGCCAACATCGTAGGCACTACCGACATCATAGGTACTACTGACATCATAGGTACTGCTGACATCTACAATATAGATTTTATTAATACATTATTTGACTTCTAAATTAGTAACCAATATTTCAAGTAGTAACCTGGGTAGCTACCCATATAGCACCTCGAGAATTTGTATAAATATCCTTCAAATCTTTATTCAATAAACCTCAGTTCAATAGCAGTGCATACTCAAGATCTCTTTGAGAGCTAAAGATCTCACCCCTTCTATATACATCAAGAGCACTAAAGACTATAGGTCTGAAATTCACAATTAATAATCTTATAAAGAAACAAAGTACTTTCGATACCTTAGAAACCTTATGACATACTCAGAGATTCCTAAGTCCAATGCGGATTAGTATCATCAGATGCTTTCTCACAGGCGGTTTAGGAGAAACCCCCTTACAAGTATTATCAGACACTTCCTTAAAGGCAGTTTCCAAAGAACTCCTTATAATGGGGTATACTATAATAAAACCAGACAAAGTAAACTTCTAACATTACTTAAGTATTGAGCTTAAAGATTTTTCTTTCTCTTACCTCTTTTTACAACTTTTAAATTATTCAATATCTATTATATATAATAATTACAATAAGTAAGCTAAAATATAACTCAATATTTTTTATTATTATCTCTTACTACTTTTTTTTTTTCATAAAAAAAGTATTATGATTAAAAAAGAATATTTTAATTATAATCAAAATAAAGAAGGTTTAACCATTAATTGATAAGATCAAAAAGAAAGAGAGATTATTAAGTTTTGTTATTGAGAGTGTATCAAAACTCTTTTACAACAAGAGTTAGATGAAAATATTAATAAAGATTAAGAAAAAAACAAAATCAAGATCTTTAATCAAGCTCTAGAAAAATGTAAAAAAAGGGAGAGTTTTAATTGACCTTTTTGGTATAGAAATATAAGGTAGTATAGCAGTAGCAGATAAGATAGAGTTACTACAAACTGTCTTTAATGTTAAATTATATTAGATTAAGATATTACTACTTATGAAGATAGTCAAAGATATAAATATTTTCAATGCCATAATTATCAAAAGCAAATTGAAAAGAATCAACAAGATTAGTACTTTACTTGAAATTTAGATAACTCTTTAAATTATAAGTACCAGAAGAGTGAAGATAGAGATGAGAAAGTTTGCCATATATGTGATAATATAGAAGTATATAAAAAGAGCATATATAAGTGTTAAGTTTCTGATTTTAGAGGGAGTATTTTTTCTAGTTCAATTTTAAGACCAAATACTAAAGCTCATATATCATTATCCACTAAATATTATACTAAAAACTTGCAAAAAGTAAATAGAAAAGAATGAGATGATATTTTACTAATGCTTAAAGATGAAATTGAAAAAATAGATAAAATATATAAACTAGCAGATTATTAAATTAGTATCTCAGTTGGAAAACTAGGTAGTGGGAATTTATCCTACTACTATATATAAATAGTTCTAAAATATAAAGAGAACTGAGGTACTATAGAATCAAGTAGTAGTTACTATCTAGCTATTCCTAAACAAATAGAAATATAAGAGGATTTCTTTTAGAATTACCTGTAAGGAAGTATTTGATAATGCTAATCTGCATTGTATCACAAGGTTTCTAAGATATCAAAAGTACTTTATTTCTTTATAAGATTATTAATTGTAAATTTTAAACTTATAGTCTTTAGTGCATTAGGAAACTATTTTCAGTTTATAGTCTATAACTAGCATCTATACTTATAGACTGTTCACAGGCTGTTCATAGGCTGTTCTAGCTAGTTCATAGTTTGCAATATTGTTTTAGTAGAGTTCTAGGGTAATTCACAGCTGTTTGTGGCTGTTCACTAATAATAGTTTATAGTCTATGACTAGCATCTATATTTGTGGCTATTTTGTTTGTAGCTCTTAGTAAAATAGTTTACAGCTCTTAGTAAAATAATTTGTAGATTAATTAACCATTTTTCTGATGCACTCTTGATATATATAGAAGAGGGATAAGATTTTTAGCTCTTAAAAGGATCTTGAGTATATACTATTACGTATTAAACTTATTTTAGAAGATTACAAGAATAGTACAGAACATCAATTTAATGAGTCTATAACTATCTGCATTATACAAAGCCTCTTGAAGTTTTGGCTTTTATAGAGAGTTATATAAGGTTAATATATTATGTATAAGTGATTGTTAAGGGAGGAATTGATAAGATTTGATAGAATTGAATTTAAACCAATTGATGTTTATTAAATAAAGAATTAAGAGATATTTATATAAAATTGAAAAGCTAAAATTAATAATATAAGCTAACTATAAATCTTTGATATTAACAGTATTAATAATATCAGTGGTATTGATATCTACAGTGTTGATGGTTTTGGTAGTGTAGATAGTATCAATAGTATTAATGATTTTAGCAGTATTGATAATTTTAGCAGTATGGATTTCTTCTTCTATATCTAATCTGGATAAGGAAGTATTAGTTTCTTCTTTTGGATTTGAGTAACTAGAATGTTCTAAATAGTGCTGTAGTACAGTAACAGTTGTTTAATAATAATCACTCTTATAAAAAATATCTAAAGAAGCCTTTCAACTCAAAGCTGATAATATTATTATAGAGAGGGATAAAATAATTACTCACTTATATAATGATAAACATTTGGGATATACTACTATCTCTATTAAAAAACATCTCCCTAATGATATCAAATCAATAGATTCTAAAATTTGATCCAAAATAGGTGAAATTTTATAAGAGTTAATAGCAAAATTTAAAGACAAATTAAAATGCTATGATTTTACCATAGGATGCCAACTAGAAGAAAAAGCTGAACAAATATGAAAAAAAAAAATAAGAAGAAAATATTTCCAATTACAATAAAGTTTATAGCAAATCAGAATTTACTATTAATTTAGTTCTTAAATTTAAATTACAAAAATGATGAAGATAATATAGACTAATTAAAAACAATTAATTTAGTAGTATAATGGAAAACAAAAGAATAGCTAAAAAAAAATCAGAAATCCCAAAACTTATTATACTAAATAAAAAGGAAATAAAGATTATTTAAAACATAAAGAAGAAACTTGGAAGTTGTAAAAGGAAAAGAACTTTTGAACAGAAAAAGAGAGAGAAAAAGAAGCTTCTAGATTAATAATTAGGAAAGAAATCAAAGATTTAGAAAGAATTACCAATTGAACTCCTAATAAGAACAAAAACTAGAAGATAAAAAAGCAGAATTAGCTTGCTTAGAAACCCAAATAGCTAGTGAAAAACAATTTAATTAAACTTCTTAAATTAGATTAGGAATAGTTTTCACTATTATTTCTGAAATATCTATTTACTTATTAGTTAAAGAGAAAATTAAGAAGATAAATAAAAATTAATTATTACTTAATGATATTTAATACTAGCTTAGGATAAGTAATATTTTTAAATTTATCTCGAACAAAGGAGTAAATATTGTAATAAAGATATTCCTAGTATTTTAATTTTATAAGAAGAGTCTTAAGAACTGAAAATAATATAGCTTTAATGCTTTCCATAACCTTGGAAGTTTCTAATTTACTAGTTTTCAGTAATTTGAATTCCTGGAAAGAGCTATTTGCAACTTCTTGGGCTTTGATTATCTCAGAATTAGTACTGGTAAAAAGAAAATATTAAAACTTTTATAAATCAGGTAAATTTTTTTATAATATCTATAAATTATCAAGTATAGATAAAACAAAAGAGTAGTATTGTTTTTATTTTATCTACCTATATTGTTGCAAGTGATTTTTAAATATTTTTCATCTTTATTTAATTATTTAATTTCATCAAAGACTAGGCTAAGCATACTATTTGAACTTTTTCCAAGCAGTTTGTTTTTATCTAATATATAATTAATTTACTTATAGACTGCTTTATCTTGAATACCAAATAAGTAAACTTTGTGAGTACTAAAATAATATATCTTGCCAATCTGTTGATCTGAATAAGGTATATAGATATTTTAAGCTCAATTATAACTATAATAGGCTACTATATCAATGCTGTAGTATAGTGCTTTATATTTCAGTATAGAATAATTTTAGTCAATAAGTTTTCTTTGCTCTTCTACTAACTTGATATTTCTGTTATAATAATTTCTCTCTAGTTTGGCTTTGGCCAAATGCTCTTTATATTTTTTTAATAAATCTTAGGCCTCTTCTTCTTTACAAGCTTTGAACTATAAGTCATTTTACAAATGCCAGTAAGTATTATATAAATTAGTTCTTAGACTCATGATTTGAATATATTGAGTTAACTAATACTATAATTTGTAGAATGTATTATACTTAAGGTTATGTAATTTATTATTATCCTTTAGGCTAGCTAAAAAATCCTGGTGAACAGATCTATAGCTCATTTCTACTAGTAGAAAGATAATTGATAAGGTAACTTAATTAACATTTTTTACTAGACTAGATAAGCTATAAACTTTAGTATAATTTAGCAAAAAATTCTTAACTATAGTAGCTATATTGATGTTAATAATTATTCTGGTTTTTTACTATAGTATTCTTTTTATATTACTATAGATCTATAGTAGAAGACCATTCTTAAGCAGATGATTTCAGATATTTTTAAAATAATTATAACCAATGCTAAGTATATTGAGATAAGTTTTTTTGACAAATAGAGATATTACAGTTTCAGCAGTAGATAGTTCTCTTATTAATATAAGTTTTGTTCTTAAGATATTAGCTAGTACTGATTGCTTCCCTATCTATAGATCTGAGTTAAGCTATTAAGAAAATATCTTGTTCAGGTTTTATTAGTACTTGAAAATCTTCCCACAGTTCAGCAAATTCTTCCTTAACTAACTTGAGCAAGCAACTATAACTACATCCTACTTCTAGAAAATAGAGAGCTTTTTTATATTTATTTATAATTATGTCATTTACTATTTATATATTTTATATGTATATATTATACATAGTTTATCTAGTTTTGTTAAATTTCTTCTATAGAGCATATTAAAGAATATATATAGAAATATCTTTATATATGATACTATAAGGGAGTTTCTTCTAAATTGCCTATAAGGAAGCATCTGATAATACTAATCTACATTGGACTTAGAAATCTCTAAGTATGTCACAAGGTTTCTAAGGTATCAAAAGTACTTTATTTCTTATAAGATTATTAATTATGATTTTCAGACTTATAGTCTTTTAGCACTTTTGATATTTGTAGAAGAGGGTAAGATCTTTAGCTCTCAAAGGGATCTTGAGTATGCACTGCTATTGAACTCATTTCGAAAGATTACAAGAATAGTGCAGAACTTCAATTTAATGAGTCTATAACTATATATCTGCATTATGTAAAGCTTCTTGAGATTTTAGCTTTTATAAAGAGTTATATAAGTCAATGTATTATATGTAAGAGATTGTTAAGGGAATTTGAGAATTAAAGAACTGAACTTGAACTGATTGAACTGAAGACTGAAGTTTATTGAATAAAGAATTAAGGGATATTTATACAAAATTAAAAAGCTAAGATTGATAATATAAGCTAACTATAAATCTTTAATATCAACAGTGTTGATAATTTCAGCAGTATAGATGATATCTACAGTATTGATAATTTCAGTAGTATAGATGGTATCTACAGTGTTAATAATTTTGATAGTGTGGATAGTATCTATAGTGTTGATGGTATCTACAGTGTTAATGGTATCTACAGTGTTAATAGTATCTACAGTATAGATTGTATAACTAAAATGTTTTAAGTATTATTGTGGTATAGTAGCAATTATTTATAATATCTAAATTAATCACTCTTACAGATACCCATAATATTCTACTCTTTAGAGATTTTTCTTTTTTTCCTAGACTCTTGAGATATTTCTAATAATTCTTACTTCTTAGAATTTAATTCCTCTTGACTTAGTCCAGAAGTATCTTGATAAGTAGTATTTATGTTTCTTTTAGAATTGACATCTAATTATTAGTAAATTTCATAAATAATTCTCTCTTAATCCAAATAATTTTAAATAGCTTTAGTATCAAGTAGTTTGAAAATATAAAGAGCAATTTTCTCACCTTGCTCTTGTTTCAGAATACTTTTAATGATACTATAGTTTTTTTGATTCCATAATAGATTTGATA
>RBNK01000443.1:0-25814 GCA_003990785.1 Endogone sp. FLAS-F59071 | reverse complement strand
TGAAAAATTATGACTACCCTGAAGCCAGCGCACCCTGGTTCGCACTATAGGAAATGACCAGAAGGACCACTGACGCCTGCCCTAGAGGAAGAACAAAATTATCACAGCAACAATTAGATCTACAATTGCAGAAGAGACTGGAATGAACTATTGCTAGACAGATAGACAGATGGACGTACCTCACGGAAACCCTTGGAGGAAGACAAAGCAATGGACAGCCATCTACTTAGGTTGACTCCTAGCCAGAAGAAAAACAATTTTAAAAATGTTTATTAATCATGAGAAACCTATAGAATTTATTAGGAATTCTCTCTCTGGACAAACTCAGCAAAAATCATATTACTTAGATGAGCAACCAACTTGATCAACCTCTGGGAACTTGTCACTCTCATCTGAATCAAATAGAATAACAGCAGAATCAAACAGAACAGCACGAACAAGAGAAGGACTCCCTGGAGCGTGCCAACTCCGGATAGCCCTTACTGGAGTTCGGTACCCATCAGAAGAATCTGCTGGAGACCCAGGAACTTCACTCTTGTCCCTGATGAAGAGATTTACATAAAAAATTAATAAGAATTCTCAATCCTGACAAAATTATTGAAGTAGAAGATACTTACCCATCATCAACTTCAGGAGGCTCATTCTCCTTATCTGATGACCCCGAAGGTACAGGACTCGAGACCAGGATGCTCGAATTCAAAACTTCAACCCCAAAAGAATTCAAATATCCTTCAGAAGTCGCCAGATTCTAAGACAGTTCTAATTACATAAGAAAAACATAGCAGAAGAAAACCGTCAGTAAATGAAACTACTTCAGGAAGATTCCCACCTACTGCCAACTACCTACCAGGATATAGCGTCGCATCCGCATCAAAGCCTTCATCAACTGGGAGCACATCGAAATCAAGGCTCACTGCAATAGCTACTTCGACCTCTTCTTCCTCCTCTTCTTCATGTTCGAAATCTACGAGAAGACTCGCCACAGGACTGGGAGTCAAGTCTGGTTCATAATACCAGGCTGCTTCATCCCAAAAACCTGGAGGAGTTTTGCGAACAATCTCGTCATCACCGTCTGCCGCAATTTGGGAACGACTGGTAGGAGGAGTTTTGCAGACAACCTCATCATCATCCCGGCAACGCTTGCCAAGGACAGAAGGAACTGGATATTGTTGGTACTGCGAAGTCATAGTAAAAGTATATGAAAAAGGAGTAGTGTGTGAATTAGAAGACTTTTTGGAGTTGCAAGAAAGACAGACGTCAGGACCCCCATTCTTATAACCGCTAGAATCACATGCAAGAACAACCTGGAATCTCATGACCCAGAATAGTCTACCCCTGACCACCCAAGCACCCACCCCCGAATCTCGGCGCGACCCCAAGGACTTACCTAGAAAGAGATACCTCATTGCTGACCCAAGCAGACAACTCTTGTCGAAGAGAACAGACGAATCCAGACAATAAAAGCAAGACACATGACAAGATCCAGCCAAGAAACGAATCGCCGAAAGCAAGTCACCAAGCTCAGAAATGGAATCACGTGCGAATCCCACGCCCCCAAGACCTCATGTCGACACCTCATGGCGAGATTCAGTCTAACCGACATGACACGCGCACATGCACTTACACCCACCCGAATCACTCACCTTATTCCACCAATAACCCTAGCAAACAACTGACGAATCAGTTCAGATTGTCAGCGTCGAATGTGCCCACATGAAGCCAGAAAGCCAGGACACCCGACCGAGGACCCGATCCACACCCGAATGACCTGAGAGTTAGAATGGAGAAAAATAGACTCGACGAATCAGCTCGCGCCTGAACGTTAGAATCACCCGACCCTGGTGTAAACAAAACGAATCATGCAAGGAATGAAGGAATGCACCGCGACCACCGCATATGGTAAAATCTTGAGTTACGTACCAAAATCAGTAGAATGACTCACACGCGCACCACGCAGAGAGATTCTTGAGAATTCTAGCAAGATCTTTGCGAAGAAAAACGAAAGAAAGTCAGAATGACTAAATGAATCCAGAACGACTGCGTACCTGAACACGTACCCAGACAAATCAGCATAGAGAGCAAGATCAACGACGACATGTGAAAGATTTAGGAGATTCAGGAAAAAGAGAAAGAAAAAGCGAGTACAGTCTTTAGTTATATATTTTTCTAATATTTTGATGTACCGAAGTCTATTTTATTCAGTCGTCACAGTTACATCAGTTATTTTATTCATCGAACAATTATTATTTTCATTTATTTTATTTTCGATCGATCCCTATTTTATTTATCTGTGTATCGAACAATAACGCATCTATTATTCACTCAATTGATTTCATACCTTTTCCCTTCATCTGATGTACTTATTTCCATTTTCCTTCAGATCGGACATTATTATATCATTTATTACCTAGCGATCTTCGATGGACACTTATTTCATTTATTTGTGTATTCGATCTATTACATTATTATCCCTTTTATTATTTTATCCTTTGAAATATTCAGAAGTCATTTGTTCATAGAAAAATGACGAATCACTTTTTTTCTTAGTATTATTCTTATCAAGAGTAGTATTTTCTTATATTCATATTTTAAGATAACTTCAAGTTTCTTAGAAATAGCAAGGATGCTATTTTCTCCTAAGAGGGGAAGAGTTGTAAGAGCGCAGTAATTGCACCGCAGCAATTGCACTACACCGCAGCATCTGCCAAGAAGTGATGGAACTACCCGATTTCTCACCATCTAATCTTCTGATTCCATCAGTGATCGTTCCATCCAATTTCTCAAGCTCTTCTGATTCTCATGTAATCTCTGGTGATGCAGCAATGTTTCCACATCTATCCAATTTCTCAAGCTCTTCTGACCCTTACGTAATCTGTCAAGAATGACGCAGCATCCAAGCAAACATCGTAATCCCTGGCGACGCAGCAATCATTCCCACTGATCCCACCATTCCCATCACTCAGAATTAATTTAGCAGTTTTCCCATACTTTTATTTTGATCATTAAGTATTATTATTGGTGCTTGGTCATCTCAGTCCTTGATCATCAGATCATTAGTATATCATTTAACCATCACCTCATTTATCAGTTATATTGTATCATTTATTTGTCATATATTTAGCTTTGACCTTTTGTATAAATATCTCTCAATTCTTTATTCAATAAACTTCAGTTCAATAGCAGTGCACACTCAAGATCCCTTTGAGAGCTAAAGATCTCACCTCTTCTACATGCATCAAGAGCGCTAAAGACTATAAGTCTGGAATTCACAATTAATAATCTCATAAAGAAACAAAGTACTTTCGATACCTTAGAAACCTTGCGACGTACTTGGAGATTCCTAAGTCCAACGCGGATTAGTATCATCAGATGCTTCCTCACAGGCAGTTTAGGAGAAACCCCCTTACACTTATAGTCTTCTAGTGCTCTTGATGTATATAGAAGGGGGTGAGATCTTTAGCTCTCAAAGGGATCTTGAGTGTATACTGCTATTGAACTCAGTTGTTGAAATGTTGCAAGAATAGTACAGAACATCAATTTAATGAGTCTGCGACTATCTGCATTATGCAAACCTCTTGAGGTTTCGGCTCTTATAGAGATTTATATAAGATTGATATATTATATATAAGGGTTGTGAAGGGAAGTTAAGAAATTGAACTGATAGAAATGATGATGTTTATTGAATAAAGAATTAAGGGAGTATTTATACAAAAGATCAGATAGTACTACTATAAAGGTAGCTGTCTGAGATAGTACTTCTGATAGTGGTAATACTTCAAAAAAAAATACTGAAATAAGTAATGCAGTAAAAGGTAATACTGTGAAAGGTAATAATCAAAAAGGAAATTACTAGAGATAGTAATTTGATAAAAGAAAATACTATATGAAGTATTTCAGAAAGAGGTAATACTACTATAAATAATGTAAGAAAAGGAAATACTAAAATAAGTAATATTACTAAAGGCATTTCTGAATTGGTATCTGATCCAGATTCTTTAAGAGGAAATTCCTCAAAGGGTGGATGCTGCAGTGCAATTACTATGCTCTTACAACTCTTCCTCTCTTAGGAGAAAATAGCATCCTTGCTATTTCTAAGAAACTTAAAGTTATCCTAAAATATGAATATAAGAAAATACTACTCTTGATAAGAATAATACTAAGAAAAGAAGTAGCTCATCATTTTTTCATAAACAAATAACTTCTGAATATTTCAAAGAATAAAATAATAAAAGAAATAATAATATAATAGATTAAATATGTAAATAAATAAAATAAGTGTCTATCAAAGATCATTAGGTAATAAATAATATAATAATGTCTAATCTGAAGGAAAATGGAAATAAGTACATTAGATGAAGAGAAAAGATATGAAATTAATTGAGTACATAATAGATGCATTATTGTTCAATATATAGATAAATAAAATAGGAATCGATTGAAAATAAAATAAATGAAAATAATAATTGTTCGATGAATAAAATAACTAATATAACTGTGATGATTGAATAAAATAGACTCTGAGGGTGTCAAAATATTTAAAAAAAAAAGAAATATATAACTGGAGACTGTGCTCACTTTTTCTTTCTCTTTTTCCTAAATCTTTTACATGTTGTTATTATTCTCTATACTGGTAGTATGCTGATCTCATCTAGGTATGTTTTGTTCAGGTTCTTGATTCATTTGGTCATTCAGTCATTCCAGATTCATGGCATTCTGGATTCATAGCACTTGTCTTTCTTGTTTTGGTCATTCTGACTTTTTTTCATTTTTCTTTATCATAAAGATCTTGCTAAAATCTTCAAGGATCTCTTTGCATGGTATATATGAGTCATGCTACTGATTTTGGTAAGTAAACTCTAGATTTTACTATAAGTAGTGCATTTCTTCATTCCTTGCGTGATTCAGGTATGTGATTCATTTTGTTTACACTGGGGTTAGTTGGGTGATTCTAATATTTTATTTATTCTAAACTTGTTTTCAGATGCCAGCTGATTCATCAAGTCTATTTTTCTCTATTCTAACTCTCAGGTCATTTGGGTATGGATTGGGTTCTTAGTCAGGTGTCCTAGCTTTCTGGCTTCATATAAGCTCATTCATATGAGCTCATTCGAGCTAAACTGATTCATCAGTCATTCGCTAGGGTTATTGGCAGAATAAGGTGAGTTATTTGGGCAGGTGTATATATGTATCTAAATGCTGTATGTCAATTAGAATGAATCTCGCCATAAGGTATCAGAGGTGTGGGATTCATATATAATTCCATTTCTAAGCTTGATAACTTGCTTTTGGCAATTCATTTCTTGGCTGGATCTTGTTATGTGTCTTGCTTTTATTGTCCGGATTTGTCTGTTCTCTTCAATAAGGGTTGTCTGCTTGGGTTAGCAATAAGGTGTCTCTTTCTAGGTAAGTCCTTAAGGTCATGCCAAGATTTGGGTATAGGTGCTCATTCGCATGTGATTCCAGCAGATATGAATAAGGTTATCTGACATTTTTATCTTATAACTCCAAAAGTCTTCTAATTCACATACTACTCCTTTCTCCTATACTTTTATTATAACTTCACAGTATCAACAATATTCAGTTACTTCTGTCCTTGGCAAGCATTATTGGGATGATGATGATGAGATTATCTGTGAAACTCCTCCTACTAGTTGTTGTTTCCGAATTATGGCAGACAGTGATAACAAGATCATTCATGAAACTCCTCTGGGTTTTTGGAATGAAGCAGTCTGATATTATGAACCAGACTTGACTCCCAGTCCTGTAGTGAGTCTAGATTTTGAATGTAAAGAAGAGGAGGAAAAAGAGGTTGAAGCAGCTATAGTAGTGAGTCTTGATTTCAACAATGATGGTATAGTAACTCAGTTGCTTCTAGTTAATAAGGGCTTTGATGCAGATGCAATGCTATATCCTGGTAAGTAGTTGGCAGAGATCTTCCTGAAGTATTTTCATTTACTGATAGTTTTTCTTCTGCTATGTTTTTCTTATATAATTAGAACTATCTCAGAATCTAGTAACTTCTGAGGGATACTTGGATTCTTCTAGGGTTGAAGTTTTAGATTCAAGTATCCTGGTCTCGAGTCCTGTACCTTCAGGGTCATCAGATAAGGAGAATGAACCTCCTGTAGTTGATGACAGGTAAGTATCTTCTTCTTCAATAATTTCATCAGGATTGAGAATTTCTATTAATTTTCTATATAAATCTCTTCATCAGAGACAAGAGTGAAGTTCCTAGGTCTAATTCAGATTCAGACAGATTTCAGACACTAGTAAGGGCTATTACCTGGCATGCTCCAGAGAGTCCTTCTCTTGTTTGTGCTGTTGTTCTGTCTAATTCTGCTATTATTCTATTTGATTCTGATGAGGAGAGCAATAAGTTTCTAGAGGTTGATCAAGTTGGTTGCTTATCTAAGTAAGTAATATAATTTTTGCTGAGTTTGTCTAGAGAGAGATTTCCTAATGAATTCCTATAGGATTCTCATAATTAATAAATGTTCAATAATTGTTCTACTTCTGTCTAGGAGTTAACTTAAGTAAATAGCTGTCACTTTATCTTTCTCTATAGGTTTCTGTGAGGTAAGTCATTTGTCTGTCAATTGTTCATTCCAGTGTTCTATTCAGGCTTATCATATCTGGGACCTGATCTAGTTAGTGATCCAAGGATGTATATTCTGTCAAACTATATGCTGAATATTTTTCAGGTCTAATCGTTGCTGTGATCATTTTGTTTTTCCTCTAGGGCAGGTATCAGTAGTCCTTTTGGTTATTTCCTATAGTGTGAACCAGGGTATGCTGGCTTCAGGGTAGTCATAATTTTTTATCAGTTTGGTCTTATTATATCTAGGACCTCTCTTCTGCGATTATAGGTCTATTTAATATATTGATCAACTGCTGATTTAGTAATAAAAGTCTCTTTAACAATCAATTCATAATATCTTCTCAAGGTTACTTGTATTGACATGTCTTTATAAAATCTATTTGCAAGGTTTGCCTGCTTTTGAAGTTTATTTATATCTCTTATTGCTATAATCATTTTATTCTTCTTCTATGCTAGATGTCAATGGTTTTTTATAGTTATTTCCTATAGTGCATATCAGAGTACACTGGCTTTAATATAGTTATAAAGTGTCAATTTAATGAGTCTGTAATTATCTATTTAAACTTGACAGCTATAAGTTTAGTTGCTGCACTCTCAGTTCTTAGGGATCTTAAGATATATAGCTTTAGAAGTTGTATATAAGTTCAGCTGCTATTGAACTCATATGTGAGTTCAGCTGCTATTGAACTTATATGTGAGTTCAGCTGCTATTGAACTGAAGTTTATTTAAATAAAAACTAAGGGAGTATTTATATAAGAAATCAAATAGTACTACTATAAAGGTAGCTGCCTGAGATAGTACTTCTGATAGTGGTAATACTTCAAAAAGAAATACTAAAATAAGTAATACAGTAAAAGATAATACTGTGAAAGGTAATAATCAAAAAGGAAATTACTAGAGATAGTAATTTGATAAAAGGAAATACTATATAAAGTATTTCAGAAAGAGATAATACTACTATAAATAATATAAGAAAAGGAAATACTATAATAAGTAATACTACTAAAGACATTTCTGAATTGGTATCTGATCCAGATTCTTCAAGAGGAAATTCCTCAAAGAGTAGATGCTGTGATGTAATTACTGCACTCCTACAGTATAACTGCTAGTATTATATAGGGTTCTTGGAGGTTATTCAGCAATATCTGCTATATTATATCTTGACCTGGGTTTTGTGCAGCCTAATATCTCTATACATAATCAACCTTATATATATGGTTTAATCCAATCAGGCTGGAGCATACTTGGATGGTAATTTCTCAGTATAGTCCATTTATAAAGAACTGCTCAATGATGATGTCCTAGTTGGCTGCTAAGTATCCTGCAAGATCTACTGTATGTTAGATTTTCATATGAAAGGTAAGAGGACTTTCATTCATCTTTTAATATATTGATGCTAACTGATTCTTTATATTTTGCTATATGGTAGATAGCTCTCAACCATATGATAGCACTATCAAAGATCACTTTGGTGTCAACTTCCACATTTGCTTCTCCTGCTTCTACATTAAATTCTCTATTTGCTACTATAGCAATTACTATAGTATCATATGCGATCTTGGCAGATTCTTATAAAACTGCCTCTAGAATGCTTACTTTTGCAATGGTAGTAAACTGTCAGATTGTATTATAAATTTGCAAGTCTTTGATAAATTTGATTACAGATTTAACTAGTATATAACTAGTAAAGATTAGTAGTCTTTCTATTATTTCATATGTATTGGTTTCTAGTTTGTCATCTAATTTGTTATCAGATATTTCATAAAATAATACTTGTAGGTCATTACCAAAATTGATAGCTGATTTATCATCTGATGATAATCTATCATGTACTGTAAGGAAGGTAATAGATTCTTTTATTTTACTATAGTTACTGTTAGAAGGGTCAGATGTAATCAATTCTTCTTCTTCAGAGCCAAAGCTGTTTGGTAATCTTCTTTATATAAAAAGTAGGGGTGTCCTTTGGTGATCTATCTTGAATAATGCTGTCTTTCACTATGGGTACACTGTTGTTTCTTGAAGAGATAGTTTGGTCCTGCTTGAATGAGGATGTGAGAGTCAATCTTTTAATAACTCTCCTACCAGTTAGTACTAAGATGTAATAAATGTACTAATAATCAGTTGTTCTATATTTGAATATACCAAATGAGAATGCTCAGAATTATAGATATGATATCTCTCTTTATGTATCTTTACTACTAACTATGTACTGTACTATTCAAGCTTTACCATAACTAATATTGAGATATTCTAAAACTCTGTGCAAACTGATTTATTTAGATAGAAAATAGAGGGGGTATTTATACAAATTGAATGACTAAGAAGAACTTCGCTATGAAAACATAATTCAATCATTATAAAGAATACATAATGACTCTAGTAGTAGTATTTTGCAGAAATAAAAGTCATTAAGCAGAAATAAAAGTTATCAATAATTAAAAATGAAAGAGAACAGAAGGTCATAATAACTTCAAATTGAGTATAGTAGTAAATTTGCAAAAATCAGGTAATTTGGAAGTCAGCTATCACAGTAATATCTAAATTAATCACTCTTATAACTTTTCTCCTCTTGGGAAAATAGCGATCATACTATTTATATAAGAAATTTATCTAATATTCTGCAAGTTATATTTCTTATATCATCTACTCAAAGTTGCTTGTATTGATATATCTTTATGAAGTCTATTTACAAAGTTTATCTGCTTTGAAGTCTATCTACACCTCTTATTATTATAATTGTCTCCTTTTTTTCTCAATATTGTAGTCTTCTTGCTGATTTGTATAAATGTTTAGTGTTACTCTGAGTATATTACAAGTATTCTAAAAGAATTAGATCTTAATAAAATGTTTATAGTATATGTTCCTTAAATATCAATTAATTATATTACAATTGTAATAATACTGAATGCTCATTGTATTGAGTACTAGTATATTATTACTATATTAGGAAACTATTTTCAGTTTATAGTCTATAACTAGCATCTATACTTATAGGCTGTTCACAGGCTATTTACAAGTTGTTCTAACTAGTTTGTAGTTTATGATATTATTTTAGAGGTGTTTATAGTTTATAATATTATTTTAGCAGAGTTTTAAGGTAGTTTGCAGCTGTTTGCCAATAATAGTTTGTAGTCTATAACTAGCATCTATATCTATGGCTATTTTGTTTATAGCTCTTAGTAAAATAGTTTGCAGCTCTTAGTAAAATAGTTCATGGATTAATTAACTATTTTCTAATATGCTACCAGAGTTATATCTTGCTATATTAAAGATTTTTCAAGGTAGGTTTTATATTAAAGATGGTTTTTTGTTATCACTACTATCAAGTTGTAAGGGGGTTCTTCTATGAACTATTTGTAAGGAAGCATCTGATAATACTAATCCACATTGGACTTAGGAATCTCTGAGTACATCACAAGGTTTCTAAGATATTGAAAGTACTTTGTTTTTTTGTAAGGTTATTAATTGTAATTTTAGACTCAAAGTCTTAGTACTCTTGATATATGTAGAAGAGGGTAGAGATCTTTAGCTCTCAAAGGGATCTTGAGTGTACACTGCTATTGAACTCATTTCAGAAGATTCAAAGAATAGTGCAGAACATCAATTTAATAAGTTTATAACTATTTACATTATGCAAAGCCTCTTGAGGTTCTAGCTTTTGTAGAGAGTTATATAAGGTTAATATATTATATGTAAGAAATTGTTAAGGGAATTTGAGAATTGAAGAATTGAACTTGACTTGACTAAAGTTTATTAAATAAAGATTTAAGAGATATTTATACAAAATTGAAAAGCTAAGATTGATAATATAAGCTAACTATAAATCTTTAATATCAATAGTATTGATAAAATCTGCAGTATTGATATCTACAGCATTGATAATTTCAGTAGTATAGATGATATCTGCAGTGTGGATGATATCTGTAATATAGATGATACATATCTATAGTGTGGATAGTATTTGCAGTATAGATGATATCTGCAGTGTAGATAGAATCTATAGTATTGATAATTTTAGCAGTGTAAATTTTGACAGTATGGATTTTAGCAGTATAGATTTGAGTAACTAGAATGTTTTAAGTAGTTGTAAGAGTGCAGCAATTGCACCACAGTATTCACCCTTTTCTTGAAGAAACCCAGATCAGACACAAAAGAAATCTACACTGCCAAAATCCACACTATCAAAACTCTCCCAAATTCCCACAGAATTAGATGATGATCTCTCCAAGTATCATTGCTAACAAAATCTGCCAAGAAGTGATGGAACTATCTGATTTCTCACTATCAGATATCTATCTGATCTTCTGATTCTATCAGTAATTGTTCCTATCCTATTCATCATTCCTATTAATCTCACTGTTCCCATTACTCAGAATTAATATAGCAGTTTTCCCATACTTTTATTTTGATCATTAAGTATTATTATTGGTGCTTAGTCATCTCAGTCCTTGATCATCAGATCATTAGCATATCATTTGACCATCACCTTATTTATTAGTTATATTGTATTATTTATTTGTTATATATTTAGCTTTGACCTTTTTATATAAATATCTCTCAATTCTTTATTCAATAAACTTCGGTTCAATAGCAGCCGAACTCACATACAACTTCTAAAGCTGCACACCTCAAGATCTATAAGAACTGAGAGTGCAATAACTAAACTTACACAGCTATCAAGTCCAAATAGATGATTGTAAACTCATTAAATTGATGCTTTGTAACTACATCAAAGCCAGCGCACCCTGGTATATACTATAGGAAATAACTATAAAAAACTATTGACATCTAGCATAGAAGAAGAATAAAATGATTACAGCAATGAGAGGTATAAATAGACTTCAAAAGCAGGCAAACTTTGTGAATAGACTTTATAGAGATATTAATACAAGCAACCTTGAGAAGATATTATAAATTGATTATTAAAGAGACTTTTATTACCAAATCAGCAGTTAACTAATATATGGAATAGACCTACAATCATAGAAGAGAGGTCCTGGACATGATAAGACTGAACTGATGAAAAATTATAACTATCCTGAAGCCAGTGCATTCTGATTTATACTATAGAAAACAACTAGAAGGACCACTGATACCTGCCCTAGAGGAAGAACAAAATGATTACAGTAACAATTAGACCTAAGAACATTCAGTATATAGTTTGACAAAACATACATCTTTGGATCACTGACTAGATTAGGTCCTGGACATGATAAATCTGAATGAAACACTGAAATGAACAATTGACAAACAGATGACCTACCTTGCGGAAACCTATGAAAGAAGACAAAGTGATGGCCATCTACTTAGATTGACTCCTAGATAGAAGTAAAACAATTATTGAACATTTATTAATTATGAGAATTCTATAGGAATTCATTAGGAAATCTCTCTTTTGGAAAATATAGCAAAATTATAATACTTACTTTAATAAGCGATCAACCTAATCAACCTCTAGGAACTCATCACTCTTATCTGAATTAAATAGAACAATAGCAGAATCAGACAGAACAACAGCATGAACAAGAGAAGGACTCCCTGGAGTATACCAACTCTGGATAGCCCTTACTAGAGTTTAGTACCTATCAGAAGAATCCACTGGAGACCCAGGAACTTCACTCTTGTCTCTGTTGAAGAGATTTACATAGAAAATTAATAAGAATTCTCAATCCTGATGAAATTATTGAAGAAGAAGATACTTACTCATCATCAACTTCAGGAGGTTCATTCTCCTTATCTAATGACCCTGAAGGCACAGGACTTACTACAGAAGTTAAGATCAGGATACTCGAATCCAAGACTTGATCATCATCCCCAGAAGAATCTAAGTATCCCTCAGAAGTTGCTAGATTTTGGGACAGTTCTAATTACATAAGAAAAACATAGCAGAAGAAAACTGTTAGTAAATAAGGTTACTTCAGGAAAATCCCTACCAACTATCTATCAGGATATAGTATTGTATCTGTATCAAAGCTCTCATTAACTGAGAGCAGCTGAGTTGCTACACTATCATCATTATTATCATTATCGAAATCAAGACTTGCTGCTATAGCTGCTTTAACCTCTTCTTCCTCCTCTTCTTTACATTCAAAATCTGGACTTGCTATATAACTGGGAGTCAAGTCTGGTTTATAATACCAGGCTGCTTTATCTCAAAAACCTGAAGGAGTTTTGTGAATAATCTTATCTTTGCTATCTGCTGCAATTTGAGAATAATGACTGGTAGGAGGAGTTTTACAGACAACCTCATCATTATCATCCTGGTAATGCTTACCAAGAACAGAAGAAAATAGATATTGTTGATACTGTAAAGTTATAGTAAAAGTATAGAAGAAAGAAGTAGGATGTAATTTAGAAAGGCTTTTGGAGTTTAGAGTTACAAGATAGAGATGTCAAACAACTCATTCTTATACCTGCCAGAATCATGTACAAATGACCACCCAAGCATGAATCCCAAGAACTTACCCATGCACAAGAGAGATCTTATTTGGAAAGACACCTTATTGCTAACCTAAGCAGATAACTCTTATTGAAGAGAATAGATGAATCCAGATAACAAAAGCAAGATATACATATGACAAGATCTAGCTAAGAAATGAATCACCAAAAGCAAGTTACTAAGCTTAGAAATGGAATCATATACAAATCCTATATCTCTGATACCTCATGGTGAGATTTAGTCTGACTGACACACAGCATGCAGATACATGTATACACCTGCCTAAATAACTCATCTCATTATCAGTCTAGCCTGCCAATAACTCTAGTGAATGACTGACAAATCAGTTCAGATTATTAGTGTCAAATGTACTTATCACAAATAAAGCCAAGATACCTAACCAAGGACCTGATCTATGCCCAAATGACCTGAGAGTTAGAACAGAGAAAAATAGACTCAACAAATCAGCTGGCACCTGAAAACAAGTTTAGAATAAACAAATATTAGAATTACCCAACTTCTAGATATAAACAAATGAACCTGAATTACAAGGAATGTATCATGACCACTGCTTAAAGTAAGATCTTGAGTTTACTTACTGAAATTAGCAGCATGACTCACACATGCACTATGCAGAGAGATTCTTGAGAATTCTAGCAAGATCTTTGTAAAAAAAAAGAGAAAAGTGAAAACAAAAGAAAGTTAGAATAATCAAATAAATCCAGAATGACCACATACCCAAATACACATACCTAAACGAATTGGCATAGAGAACAATGATGACATGTAGAATAAAGAGGAAGAAAAAGGATAGTGAGCCCAGTCTTCAGTTATATTCCTTTTTAAATATATATATATATATATATATATATATATATATATATTTTAATGTTCTGGAGTTTATTTTATTCAGTCATCACAGTTATATTAGTTATTTTATTTATCAAACAATTATTATTTTCATTTATTTTATTTTTGATCGATCCCTATTTTATTTTATCTATATATCAAACAATGATGTACCTAATCGATTTTATCCCCCCTTTTATTATTATTGCAATATACTCAATCGATTTTCATTTTCCCTGATGTACTTATTTCTATTTTTTTTCAGATCAGATATTATTATATCATTTATTATCTAGTGATCTTTAATAGATACTTATTTCATTTATTTGTATATTTGATCTATTACATTATTACTCCTTTTATTATTTTATTTTTTAAAATATTCAGAAGTCATTTGTTCATGGAAAAATGATAAGCTACTTTTTTACTTAGTATTATTCTCATCAAGAGTAGTATTTTCTTATATTCATATTTTAAGATAACTTCAAGTTTCTTAGAAATAGTGAGGACACTATTTTCTCCTAAGAGGGGAAGAGTTATAAGAGTGCAGCAATTGCACTACAGTATCTGCCCTTTTCTTGAAGAAACCTGGATCAGACACAGAAGAAATCTACACTGCCAAAATCCACACTGTCAAAACTCTCCTAAATTCCTACAGAATCAGATAACAATCTCCCCAAGCATCATTGCTAACAAAATCTGCCAAGAAGTGATAGAACTACTCAATTTCTTACTATCAGACATCCATCTGATCTTCTGATTCCATTAGTGATCATTCCTACCCTATTCATCATTCCCACTGATCCCACCATTCCCATCACTCAAAATTAATATAGCAGTTTTCCCATACTTTTATTTTGATTATTAAGTATTATTATTGGTGCTTGGTCATCTCAGTCCTTGATCATCAGATCATTAGTATATCATTTGACCATTACCTCATTTATCAGTTATATTATATCATTTATTTGTTATATATTTAGCTTTGATCTTTTTATATAAATATCCCTCAATTCTTTATTTAATAAACTTTAGTTCAATAGTAGTGTACACTCAAGATCTCTTTGAGAGCTAAAGATCTCACTCCCTTCTATACACATCAAGAGCACTAAAAGACTATAAGTCTGAAAATCATAATTAATAATTTTACAAGAAAATAAAGTACTTTTGATACTTTAGAAACCTTGCGATATACTCAGAGATTCCTAAGTCCAACATGGATTAGTATCATCAGATGTTTCCTCACAAGTGGTTTAGAAGAAACCCCCTTACAGTAGTACTGTAACACAGTAGCGATTATTTGTAATATCTAAATTAATCACTCTTACAACTCTTTCCCTCTTGGAAAAATAGTGACTATACTATTTATATAAGAAATTTATCTGATATTCTATGAGTTATATTTCTTGTATAATATTATTTCTATTCAAAGAGTATCTGTTAAACAATAATTTCTTTTTCTTAAAGTTTTAGATTTAATACAGATAATTGTTGAGGTATCTTTGTAAGTAGTTATCTAAGTATTTTGTTATGAAGTTATTAAAGTTGTTTATCTGCTGATTATAACTATTATTGCTAATAAATTGTTTCATCAGTAATTATTTATCAATTTCTCTTTTAGCTAGTATTGTTATATTGGCTAGTACTCATTACTCTAGAGTATATGATTCATCTCTATCAATACTAATTTGATAATCTATATCTCTAACAAATGATTCATATCATGTTTTCAAGGTTGCTTATATTGACATATCTTTATAAAGTCTATTTACAAAGTTTACCTGCTTTTGAAGTCCATCTATACCTCTCATTGTTGTAATTGTTTCTATATCTCCTCAATATTATAGTTTTCTTGCTGATTTGTATAAATGTTTAGTATTACTCTAAGTATATTACAAGTATTTCAAAGAAATTAGGCTTTAATAAAATGTTCATAGTATATGTTTCTTAAATATTGATTATGTTGCAATTATAATGATATTGAATATTTATTATATTGAGTGCTAGTATATCATTATTGCTACTAGAGTTATATCTTACTATGTCAAAGGTTTTCCAGATAGGTTTTGCATTAAGAACAGTTTTTCATTACTGCTACTACTAAGTTATAAGGGGATTCTTCTATAAACTACTTGTGAGGAAGCATCTGATGATACTAATCTATGTTAGACTTAGAAATCTTCAAGGTTTCTAAGGTATTAAAAGTACTTTGTTTCTTTGTAAGATTATTAATTGTAATTTCAGACTCAAAGTCTTAACACTCTTGATATGTGTAGAAGAGAGTTAAGATTATTAGCTTTCAAAGAGATCTTGAGTATGCACTGCTATTGAACTTATTTCAGAAGGTTGCAAGAATAGTGCAGAATATTAATTTAATAAGTTCACAACTATCTGTATTATACAAAGCCTCTTGAGGTTCTAGCTTTTATAGAGAGTTATATAAGATTGATATATTATATATAAGGGATTGTTAAGGGAATTTGAGAATTGAAGAACTAACCTTAACTTGACTAAAGTTTATTGACTAAAGATTTGAGGGATATTTATACAAAATTGAAAAGCTAAGATTGATAATATAAGCTAACTATAAATCTTTGATATCAACAGTGTTGATGAAATCTATAGTATTAATATCTATAGTATTGATAATTTTAGTAGTATAGATGGTATCTATAGTATAGATGATATCTGCAATATAGATAATATCTGCAGTATAGATGATATCTGCAATGTAGATAATATCTGTAGTGTAGATAGTATCTGCAGTATAGATAGTATCTACAGTATTGATAATTTTGATAGTGTGAATTTTGGCAATATAGATTTTGGCAGTATAGATTTGAGTAACTAGAATATTCTAAGTAGTGCTGCAGTACAGTAGTAATTATTTGTAATATCTAAATTAATTACTCTTATATAAGGTAAGAGAAGACATAGATAAGTGGATGAAAAATATATTAATAATAACAAAAAAGCAGTATAAGTTAGAAGAGATAATACTTTATTATAAAGGACATAGAACACTAGTACCAGTGATATGAGAAAGAAGAATGAATAACATCATCAAGCTAGTATATAATTATCATCTCACTGACTATATAGGTCAGGCAAATATATACTATAGACTACAAGGCTATGCATAATAGTGAGAGGAGACTGGAAGATTTATACAAGTATAAAATGCCCCAATTCAACAATGATGAATACCTCCGAAGCCGAGTCATTGAAGCATACTGAGCCTTAGAAGATCCTCCGTCTGAACTATTACCTGAGGAAAGATCTGCCCTATGAAGGACTCAAATAATAATGAAAAACATCGACATTGCTCAGAAACGACAAACACAAGATAAATTTCAGGCCTACTACAAGATCGCCAGGATCTGGGAAGAAGATCTCGAACATGTATGGGACTGACGATATGCAGAAGCATGTAAATGAGCACTACATCAAGGGATTCCCCTCCAATCTCAAAGGATTGCTCTCCGGATTTATGGACTCTTCCAGTTTCGACCAGCTGCCTTGAAAAGACTTACCAAAATTGGACCATCCGCATTTCACCAACTGTCTCAAAATGCCTTTGAGGAACTTAAAGAAGAAATCCGTGTATTACAAAGAGATTTTGACCAATTGGAACAGTTTCTTGACTTGTGAAACCTTTTAACCATCTTAAACCTCTTAACCATCTTAAATCTTTAACTATCTTAAATCCATAACTTACATAACTCGTTATATCATATAAATTCATAATTAGTTTATATTTTGAATAGCCAATAGTTTTGAGAGTAGTAACAGGGCAGCTACCCATATAGCACCTCTTCAAAACTGTATAAATATCCCCCTTTATTTCCATTCAATAAATCTTTGCCTGAGCTTGAGCTCAATATAAGTCTAATAATCCTAACGCAACTGGTGAAGAAAGTATTGCTTAGTGAATTCAAGCCAAGAAATAACCTTTTTGACATCTAATAGATAATTGATTGCTGATACACATCCGAAGGGACTAATATTCCCTAGTGCCTCTAAACATACACTTTAATATTTTCATAGTATTATTCCTCCACAACCCCTATTTTCCACTTTGGTTTTACCTACAGTACAGATTTTAGCCCAGCTACTGGTTCTCGATTGAGCCCCCTATCTCCTCTGTACTTAGCCCATTCCAGAGTCTCATCCTCACATTTTGGCACTCAACGTGGGGGGGTAATATTTGATTTTATTGAGTACATACCCCAGTGATATACTTTCACTACCGTAAACAACCTTGACAAAACGGACCATCTGGACATACCACCAAGACTAGTAAGGACACCAATTTGGAAACACTACCGAAGACTATCACAAGAATCGGATAGATCAGATGCATCTACAAGTACTATTGAAATTACTATCACCTACGAGTACATTCAACTATCAAGAGAAGGAACCGAAAGTGAAAATGACAGTGAAGGAGTAGAAAGTATCTACCAAGAAGAATTGGACGGACCAATCTGGCATTGGACTGACGATTTTGAAATCAACACACTATTTGAAGAATAAGAAGAAGAATCAACAGAACAGAGTTTCGACATATCACTATCACCACCCACCTTTTCAGGATACACACCAGCTGAATCAGTAAACCGATTCATTGACGACATCCAACTTTATGTTGCAGCAAGAGGACTAAATGCAGCACAACATGGCGGCATCATTGTAGCAGCACTTAGAGGACCTGCAAAAACCCAATACAATGCAGCGATTGCAGCAGGAGCAGCAAATGGAGGATTAGCAGCACCACCAACTGACGCAGCATCCATCACAACTTGTTACACATGGTTGAGAACCAGATATCATACAGCAGAAATACAACAACAGTTGAGGGATCAGATCATGCAAACCGTACAAGAAAAAGGCCAGTCACCTTTGGAGTTCTACACCAAAGTCCGAAACATGATCGAAACTGCAGGATATGTAGATGCAGTACAAGACCAGGTAGAATACAAGCAGAATTAGCACTTGCGATCCAGTCATCACCTACCACTCTCGACCTACTTGGAAAAGTCAATTTCACTCAGAGATATTGGCTAGCATGAAACCCAAGTTAAGACATCTACCAACAAATGGTGGCACCTACATTCAGAAGAAGAGAAGTCAGCGAGCCATACCAGCCTACACCAGTTATTAATGCAACAGCAACAGGAAAACCCATACCTACCGAGTGAGACATTGACGAATTAACTGCCAAGTTTGCCAGAATGGAAGCACACATCGCCAACATTGAAAAGAAGCAGTACCAACCTAGACGAACATCTTACAACTCTTCTTACAGTGCCCAACCAGCAAATCAGACTAACAATCAGAACAACAGAAATTACGATCGATTCTTGACATGCTACAAATGCGGAGAAGAAGGACATATTGCCAGAAATTGTCAGTCAAAAATAAATAGAAGAGCAGAACCAAGCAATAGTAACCGCCAACAGCAGACCAGACAGAGAGATGGGATGTACCTTGTACAAACCCCAACCCTTTAGATCCGAGAAATCTTTGAAGACAGCGACAATGAAGACATCTGGATTCTACCAGCTATACCAGGAAGGAAACCAGGCCGACCTCTAGGAAAACCTTACAATTGCCCAGAAGGAAACAAGAAAAACAAGGAACCCAAGGTAGTCATCGAGCGAAAGAAGCCTGAAGTCATATATGAGGCTCCAGATTTCAGCAAGTTCGAAGAACTTAGTCAAGATCAACCGATGTCAGAAAGCCCAAGCCGAGAAACTCGGACTCGACGTACCAAAACCTATCACTATAATGCCTGGGAGGACATGAAGAATCGCCAAGTTAGCATGACCTTTGCTCAAGCAGTGGAACTCAATCCAGCTATCAAGACCCAAATCAGAGAAGGACTGAGTGATACCAAACCAGGATTCAAGGTGGTCGAGATCAACCAGGCCCAACCATCGGCAGAAGAAATGAGTAATGAAGAAGATACCAGGAAAGCCTCAGCCATTGCTACATGCACTATCGAATCAACACCTTTTGAAGCCATCATTGATTCAGGAGCAGGAGGATGTATCATCGCTAAGAAAGCACTTGACAGATTAGGATGGGGAATCGAACTACCAACAAGTCTGAACTTCACTACAGCAGGCGGCAACCATGCAATACCCCTTGGAAAAATGAAGGATATTCCTATCCAATTCGAAGATATTACCATACCAGTGACAATACTGGTTGTTGATATGCAGACCTATGATATTATCCTAGGAAATGAATGGCTAAACAAAGCAAAAGCCATCATTGATATTTTCGGTGAAAGAATACGTAAGAATTACCTGCAGAGGAAGAACCTTCCAGATCCCTATCAACATTCACAAAGGAACTCGACCCGAAACAGAGGATGTTACACATGAACCTGATCAAGTAATGGTTGCCCAACCCAGATCAGATTACGACATTGACTTCGAAGACACAGATGATGAAGAAAAAGCTCAACATGGCTGGTGACTACTTTACAAGAAGGAACAGAACTACCTCATCAGTTGGAACATGAAATACCAATACTGTCCATTCTGCGAATAAAGGATTTATTGTGTAGAAATGATGTGCGACTATCCACAAACAAAGTGGATCCCAAAAGAAGAGAGCCTTCAGGAACATATGCCTGCCAAACCACGAATACATAACAAGCTGCCATAACCTAAGAAGCAAGAAATGCCAGACCTTTATCGAGGACCTTACTCCGGAAAACAACCACACCCCTTTAAAGATAGGAGCCGCATCTGGGATATTTGCAAAGAGAAGGCACCTTTCATTGGCAAGTTACACTTCTTTGGAAACCGAGATGATTTTCAGAATAAATACTGAGATGAATGGAATGTACGAGACATATGGATAGTAGCCAAAAGATCAGAGTATCCAGACCAACACTTTAACTACAAGTACCATGGAACCTACTTCGAAGATTGGGACAATGAACATCACCGAGAACACAATGAAGATATGATCAACGTTATGATCAATGCTCGCCGAACTAACTACGAGCTACCATTACCTCAGCACGCTACAGAAGGATCAGCAGGACTTGACCTTATGACTCCAGAAAGCATATCTCTATAACCCAGAGATAGCACAATTCTTGACACCGGATTTGCCTTAGAAATACCGGAAGGACATTTCGGAATGGTGAAACCAAGAAGCTCATTGGCAAAAGCAGGACTCACTACAGATGCAGGAGTAATCAATCAAGATTATACTGGAACCATCAGAGTCATCGTAGTCAACCGACACCGAACCAATCGGATTGACCTAGAAAAAGGAGACTGAGTTGCACAAATGATTATCTTACCTTATGCAACGGTTACACTCCGAGAACAACACCCCAACTTGGTCAGAACTACAGCCAGAGGTCAAGGCGGATTTGGATCAACTGGAGTCAATGCAGCTATTGTAAATCAACAACAAATTTCAGCAGACCGAAAAGAAGAAGGAAAGAATGACCACCTAGCAGTCAAAATCGGAAGAAACTTACAAGAAGGACAAATCATGGAAATCAGAGCAATCATCAACAGAAACCAAGACATCTTTGTAACCAGTTTGGAAAGTACCACAGGAGCAGACCCAAAGTACCAACATCACATCGATACAGGTGACCATGAACCAATCAAGAAGGCACCCTACCACCTCAACCCGAGCTACTGAAAATGGGTCACCGAAGAAATCACTCGACTAGAAAATGATGGTGTAATCATCAAATCAAAGAGCCCGTGGGGATTCCCTATTGTCATTGCACCAAAGAAGGAAATCATCATTAACGAGGATGAAACCAGAACTGAAACAACAGCCCCAAGATTCTGTGTAGACTTCTGAGCCCTTAATGCCATCACAAAAAAAGATGCATTCCCTATACCAAGGATTGACGACCTACTGGATTTAGTGGAGAAGCAGCCTCAATACTTCTTGAGTTTTGATTTGTATGCCGGATATCACCAGATTATACTCACCCCTGAAGCAAGTGAACAATCCGCATTTGTAACACAAGATGGCCACTACCAGTACATCCGGATGCCCTTTGGGTTATGCAACGCCCCACCATCTTTCCAAAAAGCAATGACAGATATCTTCAGAGATATGATCGGCAAGAACATTACAGTATACATCGACGATATTCAGCTATACTCACCAGATTGGCTAAGTCATGTTAAGGGAATCATCGAGATTTTTCGAAGACTTCGAGAAAGTGGATTCAGACTCAAAGCAAAGAAGTGCACAATCGGAGAAACAGAAATGAAGTACCTCGGATTCATCATCACAGCAGAAGGACTCAGAACTGACCCAAGTAAGACTAAGAAAATCCGAACCTACCCAGTACCTACAAATGTATCCGAGTTACGAGCCTTTTTGGGACTGGCAACCTTCTATCAAAAATTCGTTAAGGACTTTTCGATGATTGCATGACCCCTGCACCACCTGCTTAGGAAAGGAATTCAGTTTGAATTCGGAATACCGCAACGTTTAGCCATGGAAGAACTCAAAGAAGCTCTCATGAGTGCACCAATTCTGAAATGACCTAACTGGGAAAAACCATTCACCTTACATACTGACGGATCAGCTAAAGGACTTGGAGCTGTACTGATGCAGATAGACGAACAAGGAAATAAACGTGTAATTGCATACGCCAGCAAAGGAACCAATCCAGCACAAGCTAATTATGAAGCAACCAAATTGGAATGCTTGGCAGCAACTTGGGCAATTGAGTACTTCCACCACTACCTGATTGGACAAAAGTTTACCCTTATCACAGATCATGCGGCCCTCAAGTGGTTATTTAACAAAGTTTAACCTACTGGGATCTACGCTCGATGGATCATGAGACTTCAGGAGTATGACTTCAAGGTCCAGCACAAACCAGGAAAGACACACCAGCATGCTGATGCATTGTCAAGAATACCAAGAAGGGAGACATCACCCCAAGAAAAGACTGTGCGATTCCAATGAATCAGGAGCTATACTATCAGATCACAACGTATTTGGGAGGAGGAAAAATATCAATAATCGACAAATGGAGAAAGAAGATTATACTTGGGAGCCGACAAAACTTCGAATATCAGGATGGAGAATTATACAAAATATCACAAACAGACAAAGAATACCGATGCATAGTTATCCCAACACATCGTGTGAACAACATTTTAGCAGGAGTATATGATTATCACTTATCCGGACACCAAGGAGTGGAACGAATCTATCAGCAGTTAGCAAAAACTTACTGGTGGCTACAAATGTAGAAAGACGTACAACATTATATCAGAACATGCGACACTTGCCAGAAAAGGAAAACGATTAAGGATTTTGTACCCCGGCAACCCAGCACAACACCAAATGCCCCTTTTGAACATATCAGAATCGACGTAATTGGACTACTTCCACGGACCCTTACCAGAAAGAAATACATCATCGTAGCAGTTGACTAGTTAACAAAATGGCCCAAAGCAGAATCCTTGGAAACATCAGATACTCAGACAATATCAGAATTTATACATGAACGAATCATCTGCCAACACGGATTACCAAAACAGATAACATCTAACAGAGGAACAGAATTCTGCAATGATCTAGTAAAAGAATTAAATCGGACATACCACATCCAGCATATCCGAACCACTGCCTATCATCCTCAAGGAAATGGACTCACTGAATGAATGAACCAAACGATCAAAAATACAATTTCGAAAATGAGCAAGACATATACTGACTGGGACTTTTGGTTACCATCTGCACTATTTGCAATCAGATGCTCACAACAGAAGACCACGACTTTCAGCCCTTTCGAGTTAGTCTATAGGAGATTGCCAAATAGGGGAGTTCCACAAGCCGACATGAGAGAATCATATGAAGAACGAATTTGGAGTTTAATGATATATGATATGGAGAGACTGAAATGTATTCGACACAAGGCGCAAAAGTTTATCCAGAAAGTGCAAGATCGACAGAAGTACAAGAATCCGCTAGTTGAAACATTAAATATTAGAGATCAAATCTTGATTTATCGAAATATTGTTGAAGCCTCTTGGTCAGCAAAACTCGAATCAAAATGGGAAGGACCATACTATATTCAAGATATAAAGGAAACCTCGATCTAGATCTGAAGCCCAAAAGGAACAATTCAGCCAACACCAGTATACCGCGGAAAAGTTAAATGATACTTTGCACGAAATTGATTTATCAGCTATCTGGAGATAACACTTATAAATAGGGGAGTAATGAGAGGAGACTGGAAGATTTATACAAGTACAAAATGCCCCAATTCAACAATGACGAATACCTCCAAAGCTGAGTCATCGAAGCATACTGAGCCTTAGAAGATCCTCCATCTGAACTATTACCTGAGGAAGGATCTGCCCTACAAAGGACTCAAATAATAATGAAAAACATCGATATTGCTCAGAAACGACAAATACAAGACGAATTTCAGGCCTACTACAAGATTACCAGGATCTGGGAAGAAGATCTCGAACATGTATGGGACCGACGACATGCAGAAGCATGTAAACGAGCACTACATCAAGGGATTCCCCTCCAATCTCAAAGGATTGCCCTCCAGATTTACGGACTCTTCCAGTTTTGACCAGCTGCCTTGAAAAGACTTACCAAAATTGGACTATCCGCATTTCACCAACTATCTCAAAATGCCTTTGAGGAACTTAAAGAAGAAATCCGTGTATTACAAAGAAATTTCGACTAATTGGAACAGTTTCTTGACTTGTGAAACCTTTTAACCATCTTAAACCTCTTAACCATCTTAAATCTTTAACCGTCTTAAATCCATAACTTACATAACTTGTTATATCATATAAATTCATAATTAGTTTATATTTTAAATAGCCAATAGTTTTGAGAGTAGTAACAGGGCAGCTACTCATATAGCACCTCTTCAAAACTGTATAAATATCCCCCTTTATTTCCATTCAATAAATCTTTGCCTAAGCTTGAGCCCAATACAAGTCTAATAATCCTAACGCAACTGGTAAAGAAAGTATTGCTTAGTGAATTCAAGCCGAGAAATAACCTTTTTGACATCTAACAGATAATTAATTGCTGATACACATCCAAAGGGACTAATATTCCCTAGCGCCTCTAAACATACACTTTAATATTTTCGTAGTATTATTCCTCCACAACCCCTATTTTCCACTTTGGTTTTACCTACAGTATGGATTTTAGCCCAGCTACTGGTTCCCGATTGAGCCCCCTATCTCCTCCGTACTTAGCCCATTCCAGAGTCTCATCCTTACAATAGCTAGTAATATAAGATAATGTAGTAGAGTATATATGATAATATGATACATGTCAAAAATGAGTATAAGTAAAAGACATATCTGAAGTAAGATTAGTAATAATTTGAATTGAATTATTTTTGTATATTAGCATTAACATTATGAGTTTAATACCCATTATACTAATAGAGAAGAGGTATATTATTTTATTAATAAATTTTTTCACAAAGTATATTAAAGTAGTTATTGTTAAAGATACCAATATACAAACAGTTGTCAAGTTCTTATATATAGATATTATCTGTAGACATGAGATATCTAAGGAAATTATAAGTGACTGTAATACTGAATTTCTTAACAAATTAGTATAAGAGTTAGAATGAATATTGTGACGGACTAAAATATATTAACGGCGAAATACTCGGAATTGAGCAAGTGCAGAAAATATGTTTCAGGGGTCTTAGCGGTTTATGCGGTAGCGTCTTAAGAAGGGGTGTCGATGTAGGTGTTAACTAGCAAGAATTAAATGCGAATGATCGAATAAGGTGTATCTGTTAGAGTCTCGAAACTATCCAATTGCTTACTCCTTGAGTAAGGCTTCAGTATCCCTTGGGTTGTCTGTTTGTAAGCTTCCTTAGCTTGTTGCAGTCCGAATTTTATTGATAATTGCGA
>RBNK01000442.1:0-25820 GCA_003990785.1 Endogone sp. FLAS-F59071 | reverse complement strand
TCTTTCACATCTTTGGAAGTATATCTTTATTATAACCTTACCTAAAAGAATTTTATTGAATGAGCAAGCTATAGGTATATAGTGAGATTAGATAGTATAACATTAGATATATAGTTTATCTCTATCAATTAATATATAGATAATATAATCTCCAGAATAGATTAGTTGAATAAATCAAAGTATAAAAAGAGAAAAGCTATACATTATGACAGAATATTTTGTGATGATATATATTTTGATCATGTGAGATCACAATCATGTGACCTGTAATGTTATTGAGACTTGTAATGTTATTGAGATTCATAATGATATTATGACCTAAAATAGTATTTCAATCTGATATATTATTTCGCCATCCAATTATATTATAATCTGATATATCATTTTATTATATTCTAACTAATCAATTTGTACCTTATATTTAGCCAAGCCAATCAGAAATTTGAGTAGTAACCTAGGTAGCTGCCCATATAGCACCTTGTAATTTCTTATAAATACCCCACTCACAATTATCAATAAAATTCAGACTGTAACAAGCTAAGGAAGCTTACAACAGACAACCTGAGGGATACTGAAGCCTTACTCAAGGAGTAAGCAATTGAGATAGTTTTGAGATTCTAACAGATACACTTTATTCGATCGATCACACTTAAATCTTGCTAGTTAACACCTACATCGACACATACTCTTCTTAAGATGCTACCACATAAACCGCTAAGACCCCCTTCTCTAAAAACATATTTTCTGCATCTGCTTAACTTCAAGTATTTCGCCGTTAATATATTTTAGTCCATCACAATTGGTGCCAACTGGCAGGAAATCAATCGACACCTCGACCGATTTGTTACCTATATTGTATAACTGAACTTGCTGAAACCTATAGTGGAAGACAAAAGCAAGAATGGCACTACCACTGCCACTGCCCATACTACTACAACTACCTAGGAGAAGACCTCAAGAAGATGAAGAAACTATAGTAGACAGACTACCTACCTTTTATGAATATACTAAGGAATATGTTCAAGAATTCCTGGATGATTTGGAAAGCTACTTCACAGCCAAAGGAATGGTCAGCACTTGATGGATCCCTATCCTGGCTGCCCAACTTAGAGGACCTGCAAGAGAAGCATACCGTATGGCCCTAACAGATGCAGCAGCCACTAGACTAGGAGAATTACTCCTTGCAGCCACAGCAGCAGCTGGAAATGCAGCTACCGCCACAGCAGTAGCTATCACTCATTGGGATATTACAAGAGCCTAGTTAGAGGAGAAGTACTTCACCAAATAGAAGCGAGAATCAATCAAGGAACAGCTATTCAACATGAAGATGTCAATCAACCAGTGCCCAGAAGACTAGGTTACTACTATTGATCAGTATATGCAACTCTGTGGAGAAACCAGCTCAGTTGTATGAGAAATGGTGTTCATGAATGGCTTACTTACAGATCTTCAACACTATATCAAGAGGTTTGGCCCTTGAAGAATGGATGAGAAAGTCAGGATAGCACAGGCCTTTTGGGATATCAAAGCAGGACATTTAGCATCCTTATATGATAAGTTACCACAAGATCTATACAGGAAATTCAGCACTGGAATACCCGTAGTTCAAATGATATCTGCATCAGCTGAACCACCTGAGGAGGACACTATTAAACTAATGGTCATAGCAAAAACAGGAAAGACAACACATAAGAATGAAATAGAAAAGATTACCAAGATGTTCTCAGAAATGACAGCACACATAGCCGATCTTGAAGCCAAGATAATCTACCAGAATAAGCAACCAAGAGAAACCTTTGTCATTGAAGAATATAACAAGACTGAGATTAACTGCTTCCTTTGCAGAAGACGTGGTCACTTTGCCAAGGATTGCCGAACTAGAAGTTGGAAGGAAGGATGGAAGAGAGAGAAGGAAAAGAAGGCTGACCATGCCAACGTAGTATAAGAAATTAAAGAAAAAGATGAAGAATTTAGTGAAGAATATCTAGAAGTCTACCCTGTCAAAGCAGTCAGCCGTACTACCACTAGGAAGACTCCCTACCCTAGGAAGAAGCCAACCCAGAAACCTGAAGTTGTCATCGAGAAACCTAAGAAGCCAACACAAAGACAACAGCTAAATGAAGATCAATAGGACAAAGCCTTCAAACAAATAATGTAACCTGGCGAGACAGTTATCTCAACCACTGGAGATGAAGAAATGATGGATCAGGAAGAAAACAAGGAAAAGAAGCCTAGGAGAGTTAGAGAATTTGAATACGACCTATGGCAAGATATTGCCAGTCAAAAGGCCAACATTACCTTTAAACAACTCTTCCAGATTGTACCATTAACAAAGCAAAAGGTGAAGACACAGATTACTAAAACCAAACCAACCATCCAATTCGAGGAAGTTAATACTGCTGAAGAACAAGAGGAGCAAACCTATATCTCATCCACCTATGCACAATACAACATTGGAGGATTAGCATGCTCAGTCATTATCGACACTGGAGCAGGAGTCAGTATTATTACCAAGTATTTCCTGGATAGGATATTGATGAACCCGCTACCTCTACCTTAGTCATCACAAGTAGAAAGAGCAGCGTACCTTTAGGAGTACTCCGAGAAGTACTGGTCCAGTTTGGAACAGAAATAATTCCTATCAGAATGGTTGTCACTGATGTACAATCCTACAATGCTGTCTTGGGCAACAGCTGGTTGAAGAAAGCTAAGGCTAGAATCAATCTGGATGCATAAAGGTTAATATTTGTCAACCATAGGAGAAAGTTCAGCATACCCCTGGATATTCAGAAAGGAATAGTACCAAAACTCACCCAGAGACTGGAAGATGAAGACGATACAGATGAAGAAATAATCTCTGGACAGGCACACCTTAACTTAGTAGAAGAAGAAGAAGCTAATATAGTAATCAATAGTGAATATCGCCACCTGACGCCTCTGGAGAAGAATCAGTTGGTTGAGTACAATATGAGGAATACTAGATGTCCATTCTGTGAGCAATGCATCTATTGTGCTGAAATGATGTATACTTGCAGCGATACAAAGTTGATACCTTACCAGGATACCTTGGAGATGCATCTACCAATCGAGAAAAGGATCAAGAAACCAAGATTATCACAGATCTGCTGAAGGACTCCACCCTCAATGAATCAGGGACCGTATAATGGAAGGAACTCTCATCCATTTGCAAACAACACCGGAAAAGTATGGAACTGTTTTTGGACAAATATTGGACATATCGGCAAAGGACATCTTTGGGGAAATCACAACATCTACCTACAAGGATGCTACTGGGATGAAGTCAATCCCTATAACCTTTGGGAATGTGAAAACTGGGTCAGATATCCAGACAAAACATATGATATCAATTACTATAGAACTTGGAAGGAACATCATGACCAAGAATAAGAACAGATGATACCCGAAGAGAATAAAGATGAGGAAGTACCTGAGGAATGGAGCAGTGAAGTTTATACTACTCAGATACCTATCGAAGTCAGAGCCTTATTCTAGGAAGATAATGAAGATGATGGACCTATCCTAATCGAAGAAAGCGACTCAGAAGAAAAAATCATCGCACTTGAAGAAATAATTCACCCTGATGAATATATTAGCATGCGCTATTGGTGGTGGAAGGACTTGTAGCAAAACCTACCTTAGGACATAACTCACGAACAGTGGAAGGAACCAAATGTCCCCACCTTTGAAGAAGTATTCACAGTTGAAGAAAGGGATACAGCAACTTGAGTTAAGAAACTGATAGAAAGTGCAATCATATCAAAGAGAAAAACTGAAGGAGCCACAGGATATGACCTATATGCAGATAAAGACTGCACCCTAGAACCAAAATCATTAGCCTTCATAAAAACTGGAATCACTATTGCCCTACTACCTGGACAATATGCGCAAGTATGGGCAAGAAGCGGACTCTACTGCAACTCTGGAATAGGAGCTTTCCCCGGATTAATAGATGAAGACTATAGAGGAGAAATTGAGGTTGGACTGGTGAACCATAACCACAGCCAATTCAAAGTATACCAAAGAGATCGAATTGCTCAGATGGTGATCATCAAATGTGAACAGCAATCTTTGAAAGAAGTAGAAAACTTAGAAGAAACATAATGTGGAAGGAAAGAATTTGGATCAACTGGACAAGCAAATGTGATAATGAAAAGACTGGATGACTAGGAAAATGCCAAGAAGCACATATACTCCCTCAATGAAAATCTGTTATCAAATCAGAAGAAACAGTTACAAGACCTACTAAAGGAGTATAAGGATATCATCACAATCAGTTTCAAGGATCTACCGAACCAAGCCTTCTTCACTCATCATATTGATACAGAAGATGCCAAACCAATCAAACAAGCACCCTACAGATTACCAGCCAACTATTATGACTTTGTATGGAAGCATGTTCAAGAATTACTGGAGTCAGGAGTAATTGTACAATCAAAGAGCCCTTGGGCATCACCTATCAGCATAGTACCAAAGAAAGATGGACAGAGAATGGTTATTGATTATCGCAAATTGAACTCAGTCACCAAGAAGCATGCATATCCAATTCCGCACTTAGAAGACTTACAAAACATGTTGAAAAAGGTGCAAATCTACTCAACCTTGGATCTATAGGCAGGATATAATCAGATCGGAATGATACCTAAAGCACAGGAAAAATCAGCATTTGTGACACCATTTGGATAATACAAATTCACAAGAATGTCTTTTGGACTTTGCAATGCACCTGCCACCTTCCAGGCTGTAATGAACGAGATCTTTTACGATTTGATTGGACATGGAGTGATTGTGTACATCAACGACATCAATATTTATGCGGAGAACTTCACAGAACACATGATGATCCTGAAGGAAGTATTTGAATGACTCAGAAAACACGGATTAAGGATCAAGCCAACAAAATGCTACTTTGGGCAAAAGAAAATTAAATACCTCAGATTTATAATCGACGGAGGAGAAATCCGCCCAGACCCAAAGAAGACTGAAATCGTCAAAGCCTTCCCAACCCTACAAGATAAGATGACCCTACGAGGATTTTTAGGACTGGTCCAGTTCTATAAAAGGTTTATCCCCAGTTACTCTGAAATTGCTGCACCTCTGCACATGTTGCAAAGAAAGGGAAGAGTATGGGAATGGACGTCAGCCATACAAACTGCCTTCAACCTGATCAAGGAAGTACTTACCCATATACCAGTTATAGTAAGACTGGATCTTACAAAAGTATTCAAGCTGTATACAGATGCATCGTCATTTGAACTCAGAGCAATTTTGGCACAAGATGACAAAGATGGAGAGCATGTGATTGCTTATGCAGAATGAGCTACCCATAGAGCAGAACCTTCCTATAGAGCTACCCAGCTGGAATGCATAGCAGTCATTTGGGCTATACAGCACTTCCACCACTTCCTGATTGAAAAACAGTTCACCCTGATAACAGACCACTCAGCTCTCAAATGGCTTTGGAACAAACTAAATCTGACAGGAATATATGCACGATGGCTAGCCATACTGCAGAAGTATAACTTTATGATACAATACAGAAAAGGACAGAATCATCAGAATGTAGACACCCTCTCATGCCTACCCCAATTTATCTGAGATCGACACCCTGAACCAAAAAGAATATACCTACCCAATAGACACTAAACTCTATAATAGATATTTGGATTACCTCAGTAACCTAACCTTTACTGGGATGATGAATGAAAACGATCAACAGCTTATACGGACAACAGCACTTAACTATTTTATTAAAGATAATATACTTTACTGACGACACAGAGGACAGATACAACTTGTAGTTCCTGAACACAAAAAGCAGATGGTACTTCAGACCTCTCATGATCATCAGCTGGTAGGACATATGGGTGTAGACAACACATACCAACGACTATCAGAAAAATATTATTGGAAGAACATGTACGAAGATATTAGAGAATATATCAGAAGATGCGACACTTGCCAGAAGAGGCGCCAAGGAAAGGAAGTCGAGACCTTACAACTGATTGTATCTGGAGGACCCTTCGAACATATTGGAATAGACATTGTTGGACCACTACCAAGAACACTTAGAGGAAATCGATACATCATAGTAGCAGTAGATTACCTGACCAAGTACCCCGAAGCAAGAGCATTACCTCTTGCAGATGCCCTTAACATTGCACCCTTTATCTATGAAGATATCATCTACCACCATGGAATACCTTATGAAATGACCTCTGATCAAGGAACTAAATTTATTAATGAATTCATGCAGATATTGACACAACACTTTAGGATCCACCAGATAAAGACTACTGCCTACCATCTCCAAGGAAATGGACTCACTGAATGGATGAATCAAACTATCAAAAATATGATTGCTAAAGTAGTACAATCACAAGGAGGAGATTAGGACTTGTACCTACCTTCTGCCTTATTTGCACTATGAACAATGAAACAAGAGACAATAAAGTTTACCCCTTTTGAGCTCGCTTATGGAAGAGAAGCTCATCAGCTGGTAGATTAAGTAATGACTACCTCGGAACCCAGCCACACCTCCTGAGAAATGCAAATCGAGCATCATGTGACAAAGGAAATCCAAGAATTACACAATGTCCGAAACAAGGTGAGAGAATTTATTACTATTGCACAAGATCAACAAAAATGGAATTACGATAAGGAATACAAGGAAACCGAAAGATTGAAGATTAGCGACCAAGTATTATTATACCAGAATATAGTAGAGTCCTCTTAGTCAGCAAAATTGGATCCAAAATAGGAAGGACTATACTATATTGCAAGTATAAAAGGAACTACGTATCAGTTACAAAAAACGATAGAAACAATCTTACCCTATACTGTTCACCGAAACTGCTTCAAGAAGTACTATGCCCCACTGGAATAACTTCCATGAAGTTTGAGTCAGCCTGATCGAGGTGTACTAACATATAGAACCTCTGGAGGACCTTGAGGAGATAGAAGGATCAACCTTATAGAAAACCTGATCGATTATATGTAATATTCAAAGAAGATAACACTTAGTGTGAATTGATGAATAGAAAGAATACTACTGAATTGCACAACTTTGGGAAGAAGAAGTCGAACATATTTGGAACCGGAAGGATAGAGAAATCTGTCAACGAGCCCTCAGAGGAGCACTCCCTACCTATACTGCAAAAATGGCTGATCGAATTTATCAACTATTCAAACACAAGCCTAGTGCTCTGAACTACTTTTGGTGCAGCCTATTCCAGATATACCAACTTATACAAAACGACCTAAAGAAACTAGAGGAAGAGGTAAAACAGTTACAAAGAGATTTCTCTGAGTTAGAACTGTACCTTGAAGTTTAACTCATAGAAAGGAAGGAGATGTAACAGAACATTTTGTGATAACATATATTTTGATCATGTGAAATCACAATCATGTGACCTGCAATGTTATTGAGATCTGCAATGATATTATGGCCTAAAATAGTATTTCGATCTGATATATTATTTTACCATCCAATTACATTATAACCTGATATATCATTTTATTATATTCTAGCCAATCAATTTGTATCTTATATTTAGCTGAGCCAATCAGAAATTCGAGTAGTAACCTGGGTAGCTGCCTGTATAGCACCTTGTAATTTCTTATAAATACCCCACTCATAATTATCAATAAAATTTGGACTGCAACAAGCTAAGAAAGCTTACAACAGACAACCTGAGGGATACTGAAGCCTTACTTAAGGAGTAAGCAATTGAGATAGTTTTGAGATTCTAACAGATATACTTTATTCAATTAATTATACTTAAATCTTGCTAGTTAACACCTACATCAACACATACCCTTCTTAAGATGCTACCACATAAACTGCTAAGACCCCTCCCCTAAAAACATATTTTCTGCACCTGCTCAACTTCGAGTATTTTGCCGTTAATATATTTTAGTCCATCACACTAAATAAAGAAGTGGCTCATCATGTTTTTAAATGACTCCTGAAAACGTGGAATATAAAATAAAAGGGATAATAAAATAATATATCGAATAATGTCCAAATACAAATAAATGAAATAAGTGTTCATTGAAGATCACCAAAAATAAATATAATAATATCCGATCTAAATAAGGAGAAAAGTTACTGAGGTGATAAATGAAATATATATGTATGTTAAATGAAAATCAATCAAAAATAATAAATAAATTAATTGTTCGATAAATAAATAACTGAATAAAATAGACTCTGAGGGTGTCGAAATATTAAAAAAAAAATATATAACTGAAGACCTGGACTTGCTTTTTCTTTCTCTTTTTCTTGCATGTCATCATGTCATTGTATACGCTGATCTTGTCCAGTACATGTTTGGGTATTCGTGTACATCTGTTTGGGTATGTGGTCATTTGTAGAGCTCAGCGTTGCTTACTTGTCCTACTTGTTTCGGTCATTTCAGTCATTCTAGATTCATGGTGCTTGACTTGTTCGTCTCTCTTATTTTGGTCATTCTGACTTTCTTTCATTTTTGTTTTCATCACCAATTTTGCTAGAATCTTCAAGAATCTCTCTGCATGGTGTGCATGTAAGTTATGCTACTGATTTTGGTAAGTAAACTCTAGATTTTACCATATACGGGGGTCGCAGTACATTCCTTGCATGATTTGGGTATATGATTTGTTACGCCTGGGTAGATCGGGTGATTTGGATAGCATGATTCCAACATTTTGTTTATTTGTGAAGTTTGTTTTTCAGGCACGAGCTGATTCATTATTTATTTTTCTTCTAACTCTTAGGTCATTCATAGATTGGGTCCTCAGTGCTTTCTGGCTTCATATGAGCTCATTCGTTAAGCTGAACTGATTTGTCGGTCATTTGAGCTAGAGTTATTAGTGGGCTATAACCATTGGTAATGAGGTGAGTGATTTGGGCATGTATATATATGTGCGTATCGTGCTGTTTGAATGTTACGTGTCAGTCTCGCGGAATCTCGTTATGAGGTGTCAACAGTTATGAGGTCTGGCTTCTGGGGGTGTGGGATTTGCACATAATTCTATTTCTGAGCTTGGTGACTCATTCTAGCTAGGGGATCTCATTTTGCATATAAGCTTCATGGCTGAATCTTATCGTTTCGGGCATCTTGTCATGTATGTCTTGCTCTCTTGTTATTTGGATTCATCTATTCTCTTCGATAAGGGTTGTTTGCTTGCTTGGGTCAGCAATGAAGTGTCCAGAATGAGATCTCTAGCCTGAGTAAGTCCTTGGTTGTACCGAGATTCAGGTATGGATGCTTGTTTGCATATGATTCCAGTGGGTATAAGAATAGGGTCATCCGTCGCTTCTGTCTTTCTCCAAAAAGTCTTCTAATTCATATACTACTCCTTTCTCCTATACTTCTATTATGACTTCGCAGTTCTAATAATATCCAGTCACTCTTGACAATTTCATGAAGTTAAGTCCTTCTTCTTGAAATACAGCAGATTCTAATGATAAATATTCTAGAGATCAATCAGGTCGGTTAGACAGGTAGATTTGAATAACCTTGCTTTATCTTTCTTCTATATATATTAATCAAAAGCTGATTCAGTAATAAAGATTTCTTCATTGATTTATAATGTTTATTCTCAAGGTTGCTTGTCTTGACATGTCTCTCAGAGTTCTCCTTAAAATGGAAGGTTTCTTGTCTTAAGTCCATTTACAAAGTTTACTTGCTTTTGAATCATTTTTACTCTCTTATTGTAAAATCTTCCAAAATTGTTATAGTAATGATTAATGTCTAGGTTGAAATCATTGCTATGATCATTTTATTCTTTCTCTAGGGCAAGTGTTGGTAGTCCTTCTGGTCATTTCCTATAGTGCATATCAGGGTGTGCTGGCTTCGAGGTAGTTATAATTTATCAATTTCTTCATTTTTCCATTTCTCTTTCAGTTTGTTTGGTTCAGTCTGTTTGATCAGTTCACTTTGGTTTCATTCATTTTGGCTTTGTTTACTTTGGCTATTTGGTCAGTTCAGTTCAACTTGTTCAATGTGTCTCATTTAGTTCAGCTTGTTTGATGATCGTTCAGCCCTTTGGCTCACCAGCATAACCATCGGCAATGCCCTTTCAGTAATTCATTTCTCCTGTTCATTTCATATAGGTCTTATCTTGGGTGGAACCTGGTCGAGCCAGTGATTTGAACCTGCATCTTCAATGCATGCCTTGGCATTTCCTAGTGGCATTTTCCTAGTGGCATTTTCCTAGTGGTATTTTCCTATAGCATGTGCTAGTTGCACTTTTTGAGGTAGTCCATTTATAGTGTCAGGTCATTTCTTATTTTGTTTTGTATAGCAGAGCATCAATTTAATGAGTCTACGTGGTCATAACAGTTTGGTTGGTCATAACAGTTCGGTCTTGCTTGAATGAGGACATGAGAGTCAGTTTTTCAATAACTCTCCTGCTAGTTGGCACCAAGATATAATAAATATACTAATAACCGATTGTTTGTTTATTTGTTAAGAATGCTCAGAGTGTCAGATGCGATATCTTCCTTTGCATATCCTTACTACAGCTTCATGCTGTGCTCTTCAGGCTTTACTATAACTAATATTGAGATATTCTAAGACTCTGTGCAAACTGATTTATTTAGATAGAAATAGAGAGGGTATTTATACAAATTTGAGAGACTAAAGAACAACTAATAAAGACCTTGCTATGAAAATATAATCCAATCATTGCAAAGAATACATAGTGACTCTTTTGCTGAAATAAAAGGTGTCATGCTGAAATAAAAGGAGTCATGCTGAAATAAAAGGCATCATGCCAAAATAAAAGGAAGGGGACAAAGTGTTACAGTAACTTCTAAACCAAGCATAGTACAAATTTTATAAAAATCAGTTAAGTCAGAGGTCAGCTATCACAATATAAAATAACATTGTAATATTTATTTAGTACTTAAATATATATATATTAATAAATCAAACAATAGTTACAAAGTCAGATTATATAACCAAACTCATTAACCTTTCAATAATGCATAGTTACAAGGAGATATATACACTTACTTGTTGTATCATACTTAGCTGCATCTAAAATAACTTCAAGACAACTCAGCTATTGCTGAATAGGATCATTATTAATATTGTTCTTACCTATATACTGATGTTTAGTAGGTGGCCCCTCATTATTATTACCATTATAAAGATACTTACTAAGGCTAGATTTTAGCACATCTATATAAAGCTTCAACCACTTTATAAAACTTGGAAGAGAATAATATATAGAGTTTTAATAACTGTAAATAATTATAAAAGAATTAAGAAAGAAATATTCCTTTTCATTTTTATGTAGCATATCTTCTCACCAGATAGCCTTTTCTTTTCTTCAATATATAGAATTCCAGATATCTTCTTATTAGTACCATTGGAGTTGCTGAATACTGGAGAATTTCAGAAAGACTTAAGAAAAGCATTTTGCAAATGATTTTGTTACTATCTGTAAGAGTGATATATATAAAAAGCAGCAACAAACAATTGCAGAAATATAGCAAACAACTATGCCTGCCATCAGCCACCAGAACTAGAGGACTTAAGAGCCTTATCCAACTCAACTGCAGTAAAGAAATACTGCTAGACATTCAACCCCACTCCAACCAAACTATAAACAGATCAAGAACATAGTAGAGAATATAATCATCAACTGATATAATGAACCAGCACTACTACACACTAGAGTAACCCAAGAGGACACTATTGAAATAGTAGAACTTGCAAAAAGAAATATCAACATCTACCAATTTCACAATACTGCCAGACAATTCAAAAGTTACTATTAAATGGGATATGCTTTACAGTTAAGACAAGAGAACCATCAAGAAACAATAAAATAAGAATCTACCAGAATTCTAGGATTAAACTGCTGGGAAAGGCACATAGCTAAAAGAACCTTCAAGGTATTCCAATATTGGCCTTCTACATTAAAACACCTTGATAGCCTAAGCCTGCATTAATGGGAATACTTATAAAATGAAGAAGAAGAAACTTTGTTACTCCATCTCTTGGAAAATTACCCAATGGATAACAACTGTTTGGAAGAAGAAACTAACACTTCCTTATCTGAATCAGATATAGAAGAAGACATAGACACTGCTGACATCATAGGCACTGCCAACATCATAGGCACTGCCGATATCGTAGATACTGCTGACATCGTAGGCACCACCAACATCTACAATATAGATTTTATTAATACATTATTTGACTTCTAAATTAGTAACTAATATTCTGAGTAGTAACCTGAGCAGCTATCCATATAGTACCTCAAGAATTTTATATAAATATCCCTCAATTCTTTATTCAATAAACTTCAGTTCAATAGCAGTGCACACTCAAGATCCCTTTGAGAGCTAAAGATCTCACCCCCCTTCTACACACATCAAGAGTGCTAAAAAGACTATAAGTCTGAAAATCATAATTAATATTCTTATAAAAGAAACAAAGTACTTTTGATACCTTAGAAACCTTGTGACATACTCGGAGATTCCTAAGTCCAATGCAGATTAGTATTATTAGACGCTTCCTTACAGGTGGTTAGAAGAAACCCCCTTACAACTTAGTAGCAGCAGTAACGAAAAACCGTTATAATAATTAGAAACATACTACTAATATTTTTACAAAGACCTAGAATTACCAATCCCTTTTAGACATGACCAACACACTTGGAGTACTACTAAAAACACCATACACATCTTACTTCTAACAGCCAGAGAGGCTATATACACTATGGAATCCTTCAAGTAGATATAATATTAGCAACTGCTACAAAGCACTGATTCAACAATAGTAGCTCGTTTATGAAGCGAAACATACCTTGAACTCTACAACAAACTTTTAGAAGAATTTGAAAACCCTCTTAGAACTGAAGCCTACTTCGATGCATTTCAAGATTTCCTCTATGAAAACATCAAAGGAGATTGTGACATTGTTTCCATCACATGAGCTAAACATCAATTTACCAACCTCACATCTACTGTACAAGGATATAATAATCACCAAATCATCAAAGAGTGGATTACCAACTTGCTATTTAATTACTCAACACACCAAGGTACTATTTACTACTAAATTGCAAACAGATTATTTGAGAAATTAGTAGCCGAAGACCTCATATGATTCGCTGAAACAATACCATTAGAACCAACTGTACCTATCACACTACTATCTATTGAGGAGCCTATCAACCTTACAATATCTATATTCTGACATATACCTGGACCGAGCAGACTAACATTTAGAGAAGCAACTAACATAAGTGACTTATATAAACCTGACACAACCATCTATTACGATGCTGACACTACATTTATTGAAGATGCCAATACAACCATTCAAAGAATTATACTTGAAGCTAACATACTTGAAGAATCAGAAGATATCGACTCAGAAGATGAAATATTTGATTACAAAGTAAGAGAATACATCCAACAAACCAACAGAAGAGAAAACAAACTTCCTACATCACCACTACTTACACCAACTACATTCACTAATATAATAGCCAACACTGTAATTGCTGCATTAACTGTACAAGTAGCAGCCTTAACTGCACTCATAGAACAAGTAGCGCAACTCAGCTAAACAACTAAAGCAGTCAACTTATAACCCTTTGATGGAGAAGCCAAAGAAGTTGCCACATTTATATTAGCCATTAAAGCCAATTACAATGCCAATAGCTGGAATGATGATCAAGTACCTGACGATAGACTTACCAACAATATTAATCATACACCTGAATAAGTATATACCAAGTCATATGCACAGGTCAACAAAATTGCTGGATTTCTCAGAAAATCGGTAGCAATCTGGTAGCAAAATCTGCCTAGAAAACCTTTGACCTGGCAAGATACAACTTTGATAGCAGCTCAAGTAGCTGGCATAGCCCAACCAGGATATCCAAATATTCCTGTCCAACAAGGCCTTAGATTCTTACTAATTGATAAATTCCACAGTAGTGCACATATTGCTGAAGCAAAGAAATGACTGGCCACAGCAAGATTTAATACCGAAGGAAGCAAAACCTTTGAAACTTTTACCATAGAAATTGATATCAATCTTATTATTATCAGAATGCCTTATGACAATGACAATCACATCACTTGTGGTACATGAGCCAACACCTTATTTAAGACCCTTCTGCAGTGGCTGGAAACTCATATTAAGGAGAGAGGGAGCCTATGTGCTTATGAGCAATAGTGTTTTGGCATAGTTATCAAATCAGCATATACAATTCTATCAGCACAACAGACTCAAACAGAAAACAAGAATTATAACTCTGGCTCAAGCAGCAAACCAACAACTGATACTTACCATCGAGGAGGATTCAATCCCCAAGGAGGATTCAGAGAAGGATGAGAAAACTACAACAATAACTCGATATGGCGAAATAATTTCAAGAAGGATAAAAACAAGGATGACTAGAAGAAAACAAAGACCTACTTCAATTGTAGAAGATGTAGACATATCGCATCTGAGTATAGAAGTACTTATACTATTTTGGGAGAAAAGATCATAAAGAAAGAAGAAATTAAAGGCACAAGTAAAAGCATAACAGCCAAAGAAGAAATGGACCTAAGGGATATTAGCCAACTATATGTAATCGAAGAAAAATATAGCCAAGGATACTGCAAGTTGAATGAACAAGAATAAATCACTCTCATCAATTGGAACATGATATAAACAAAATACCCATTCTGCAATTAATGCATCTATTATACAGAATACATATACAACTATTCAACAACTCACCTTATACTGGATGAAACTAAAGTAGAAGACTTCCTCATCATCAAAAAGAAAGATCGAAGGATAAAACCACAACCAAGACACTGACAAATGCTACCAATGAATAATAGACCTTACTATAGCAAAAACCCATACCTATATGCTAACAACACTGGAGAAATTTATGACATTTTCTGAAGAAGCTATCAATATGTTGGCAAAGGAAAGTTCTAAGGAGATAAGAAAAGATACAAGTAAGGAGTATATTGGGACAAAATCTACCTATAAGATCTTTAGACTGTCTATGACTCATCTAATATTGATGGCAAAAGATGCGATCCAGCCTACAATGGCACTTGGCAAGAACTGGCCAATATTGAAGAAGAAAGACAGAAAAATGAAGAAGAAGAATTAAAAGAATCATCAGAAGATGAACGACTATACATGATATAAGAAACCAACAACAAAACTAACTTCCTAGTCGAAAAGAAGTACCTGGATACTATAGTACCTACTAAGGGAACAGTAAACTCTGCAGGATATAACATCTATACAAATAAAGATACACTAATCCCACCAGGATCGATTTTCCTGATCAAGACAGGAATTACCTTAAAACTGCCAACTGGAACTTATATACAAATCCTGGATAAAAGCAGCAAAATCAAAGAAGGAATCTCAATCAAAGTAAAAGTCATTGACACAGACTATACTGGTGAAATTATACTTGCAGTTTACAACTTATCAGCTCACTGCAAATACTAAGTCACCAAAGAAGCCAAGTTAGTACAATTCATATTTATTAAGCTAAACAACTTAGTAATAGCTAAAGTCATGGAACAACTTTCGAAAACCAAACATACTACAGGAGGATTTGGATTGACAAACAAAAAGAAACCTATACTCACCAAAGATAAATATTAGTATCTGAAAATAGCACAAGGAATAGTACCATATAGATGCTGTCCTCATAGAAACAGAACCTACTATGTAGATGATACTTGGAAATGCTGGAGCTATATTAAAGAAAGCAAGAAACCACAAATCCTACAATTAGCAAAGAAGGAAGAAGAAGTGAAACAAGTATGCAAAGCTATAAAATTACTAACCAAGGAGAAGAAAACAGATTGGTTAATCGAAGATACAATAGACTGTTGAAATTATTAGCTTATTATATCTCTCTCCCATCAATGATTGATTGTACGTCACTCAATTGTGGCTTAGACAATCTTTGTTTGTATCGACCAATCATATTTTAGCATTAATAAATACATGCATATTGGCTTCATGAGCCAGTGTGCTCCTTACCCCTAAACACAAATTTGAAGATCAAATTTCAATAGGTTATGAGCTCCGAGCTACTTGAATTGTAGCTCGACAACCTGAGATCTATGCAATTATAGCAATTACAACTGTGATTACAGTAAGTATTTATTTAACATTGTAAACAACGCATCAAACAATGCAATAAACAACACAACAAACGACACTGCAATAAAGTAATGCAATAAACAACATGTAATGATATAGCATTCAATAACACAATAAAATGGACAATTTATACACATCATCGTCAGCAACAAGATTGATAAGATTGTGATCTAAATCAAAAACAGATAATAGATATCAACTCCTTGATGATGATGACAAAGGATTGGATAGCAACCATCAGAGCAATATAGGATTTAGCCTTGATCGACAGGAACAGATGGCTACAATGATCAGAAATCAGGAAGATAAATTAGATATGCTGACAACCTTATTGGGCAAATTGATGGCAAAAATCGACAAAACAAATGCATCACCCAGCACACCAACCAATCAGAATGCAGCTACAGAAGGCAATATGCCACAAATACAAATACAATCACCATCACCAACAATATCAACAAAGCTTAATGATCTGGCGAAGGAGTACCTAAGATCGATCAACAAATTTGATAGGTCAGGAGGCACACCCAGATTGTTTGATTACTTTGATGCCATAGAGCAATTTATCACTAGTGTCAATCTATCAGTACAAAAGGAGGAAGTCAATACAGTGATCAGTAAAATTACAGGCAACACTAGAATGTGGCTATGGAGGCATGTGAATATATTTGGAGAATTTGATTTATAGAATAAGCTTAAAGAGACTATGATGCAAAAATACGCACCAATGGAACAATTGTTACGAATGCATGATAAGCTTGCAATGATGAAGCAAAAAGGATTGATCGAAGATTATAATGATACATTCAACCGGATTATAGTGCAAATCGAAGACATGACTAATACAGAAGCTATACCGCAATATCTCTGGGGTCTAAGCCTCAGGTACCAGGAATTAATACTTGCACAGGAGAATATGCTGACAATGCTGGAGGCTTTATAACTCGCATGCATCAGGTTCAACCTAGATAGTAAGCAGAGGCACGACGAAGCCCATGTGACAGACTGAGGCAGCTACCGAGGCGGCTACCAAGACGGTAGTCATGGCAACCGAGGTGGAAGCGCTAGATGAAGCCGAGGCTATAACAACAATAACAGAAACAATTGAGGAGATCATCATAATGACAGAGGCAACCGAGGCAGCAATCATGGAGCCCATCGAGGCAGGAATTTTCGAGGATACCCTCAAAAATGTTATATCTATGAGGGAGAACACGGAATATTTCAATACAACAAATTCAATGATTGGGTAAAAACAGAAAAAGAAAAGGCTAAACCAAGAGCCGAAGCAAATCTGGTGATTGGCACCATCATTGATTCAGGCGCCACGCAACATATGTTCAACCAATGGGAGATTTTCAAGATAGTGGCTGAGCATGATGGCTTGGTCATGTGTGTAAGGAACAAGAAGCTATGCACCACGCATGTTGGGATGATTGAGCTCGATGACGAGCTGAAATTATGGGACATTTTATATGTACTGGAAATCACCAAAAATTTAATATCTGTGCAGGTGTTAACATATAACAGAAATGACATAACCTTTAAAAGTGATGGATCAGTAATTAAAATCGGCATGGATCATAAGGAAATCAAAATTAGACAAGCCGATGGTGACCTATTTCATTTATTGACATCACCAGAGCTAGAAGCAAACATCGCCAATTCCAAGATTGATGACTATATATTATAACATCACCAGCTGGGCCATCTGGATTGAAATACTCTGCAATTAATCAACAAATTTGTCACAGGGCTCGGAGATGTGCTGCTGTCAACTGGACAAATCGAAATATGCACCGGGTGTGAACATATGAAGTTGCACTGCAAGCCTTTCGGACACGTGAAAAATCGATTGATAGAGCCTATCGGAAGGGTATACTCAGATCTGTGTGGGCCGATGCCCATGCCATCAGTCAATGGAGCAAAATATATATTAACATTTATTGATAATGCCACTCGCTACATCACAACTTATTTTATTGACAACAAAAGTGATACATTTGATTGATTCCAGGCATTCAAGGTGTTTACCGAAACGCAATCAGGCCGAAAACTAAAGATTCTCCAGTCCAATAGAGGAGGAGAGTATGTAAATACCAAGATGCACGAATTTTTAATCAAAAATGGAATTTATTATGAAATGATGATGCTGGACATGCCATAACAAAATGGTGTTGCCAAACGATATAATCGGATATTGATAGAGTTGATCTGGGCCATTAAAATCACTGCCGACATACCTGATGAACTTTGGGCTGAACTTGCCGCAAGTGCTATATATTTATGTAACCGATTGCCAATGCGAGCCAATAAGGAGAGTGCTTTACCATTTGAATTATGGCACAGTCACAAGCCTGATATCAGTAACTTGTGCATTATATAGGCTGATGCATATATGCATATTTACAAAGAAAAAAGGTCAAAACTAGCGCCCTGATCCAAAAAGCTTAAAATGATTGGCTATCATGACAAAAAGAAGGTATATAGGCTCTGGGATCTAACCAATAGGAAGATAGAGATCAGCCACGATGTCACATTTGATGAATCTATTATATTAAAATCCCCAACAATCGTCAACCCAGAAGATCAAGAATATGTTATTGAAGTGATTATTGGAGAATGCAAGATTGATGAAAAAAGACAATATCTGGTAAAATGGCTAGGCTATGACGATGATGATGATAACACCTGGGAGCCAATTGAACAATTGATCGACACTGAAGCTCTACAAATTTGGTAAGATCGCATACCAGAAGCTAATTTAATTGAATCGACCGATGACCCAATAACCTACAAGGAAGCAATTTCTCTGCCTGATGTAAAGCTTTGGCAGGAAGCAATCAATCAAGAGCTTAAATCACTTAAGAATAATGATATATAGACGATTGTACCTGAGGTGCCTGTGGGACACAAGCCGATTGGATGTAGATGGGTATTTAAAAAGAAGCTCAACACTGATAGATCGGTTGCTAGGTACAAGGTAAGATTAGTTGCCAAAGGATATTCACAACAGCAAGAAATTGATTATGATGAAATATTTGCTCCCATGGCAAAATTCACATCAATCAGAGCACTTTTATCGATTGGTGCAACCCTAAACTTAGAAATTCACCAAATGGATGTAAAAACTACGTTCCTGAACAGTGATCTTGATGAAGAGATCTATATGATGGTACCTGAAGAAATTGACCAATCGGAGCTGTCACCGAGAGCTGTATGTAAGCTCAATTGATCATTGTATAGACTAAAGCAATCACCTCATATGTAGAATCAGAAGATTAACAACTACCTCAGCCAATCAAATTTTACAAGACTACAATCAGATCACAGCATTTATCTAAGAAGAAGACAAGATAATCAATCACTGATAATTATTGCCATATATGTCGATGATCTACTAATTCTGGCTGATTCGATGGAAATGATGAACAAATTTAAGGTGGAACTTAGCAATGCATTTGATATGATGGACTGTGGCGAAATTAAACATTTTCTGGGTATTCGAGTCATGTGCAATTGAAAAACACATACAATTACAATTGATCAAAGTCACTTCGCCAATTAAATTATTATAAGGTTTAATATGATGGATGCCAAGCCAATCAGTACACCCCTTGATCCATCTATTTAACTCAAAGCTGAAGGGGGAAAATCCGCAGACCAAAATCTATTTAGACAAATGATTGGTAGTATAATATACCTGATGATCGGGACGAGACCTGATCTAGCTGCTGCTGTTAGCATTATCAGTCAATTTTCGGCCAATCCAATGCAAGAACATCACCATGCCCTCAAACAATTATTAAGATATATTAAAGGAACAGCCAATTATAAGCTGTGCCTTGAATGCGATCAGGATCTAAGACTGATCGGTTTCAGTAATGTCAACTGGGGAGGAGACATTAATACATGATGATCAACCACGGGCTATATTTTCAACCTATCAGGAGGAGCCATCAGCTGGTCAAGCAAGCGCCAACTAACCATTGCCCTATCAACAACTGAAGCAGAATATATGGCATTAGCACATACAACAAAAGAAGCCATTTGGCTATGCACCCTATTGGATGAGCTAGGATATTTACTGAATTGTGCAATAACCTTATTTGAAGACAACCAATCAGCAATTGCCCTCGCCAAAAACCCAATTAATCACGCTCGATCAAAGCATATTAACATTCAGCACCACTTTATTCAAGAGAAAGTTAAATCAAAGGTGATAGATATCATTTACATAGCAACAGATGAAATGATCGCTGATACATTAACCAAGCCACTTGCATAACCCAGACTTGAAATGTTGATCACAAAAATGGGCTTATGTAATTAACTTTTTTTTCTTTCTTCAAAAACTTTTATTTCCTTTGTCATGTCATTCTTATCACTCAAGTAGTATTTTATATATAGTTATTTGCAGTAAATGTACTTTATAGATACCATTCGTAATGTATAGTTGAACATTTTTATTTTTATTTTTATTGAGATATGTCAAGCAGGGAGAGTGTTGAAATTATTAGCTTATTATATCTCTCTCCCATCAACGATCGATTGTACATCACTCAATTGTAGCTTAGACGATCTTTGTTTGTATCGACCAATCATATTTTAGCATTAATAAATACATGCATATTGGCTTCATGAGCCAGTGTGCTCCTTACCCCCAAACACAAATTCGAAGATCAAATTTCAACACAGACATGTAGTCTATTGAAGAAACAAAAGTAGAAGATATAGAAGAAAAAGTAGAATATGGAACCTTATCATCACTTGGAAAAAAGACGGAACTTCTTTTCTACAAAGGAATAATAAAGAACAAAACAGTTAATGTATTGATCGACAGTGGAGCAATATGCAATTTTATTAGCAAACAGCTAGCTGATTAACTCAAAGTAATCAAGTCACCCCGCAAAGCAGCAATGATTGTAGAAGTCGCCGATGGAGGAACTCCATAAGTTACCTATACCACCAAGAATCTTCCAATCTCAATTGAATTATACCAGGATGTATTGAATTTCGAAATCATAGACATGCCTAGACCAAGTATAGTATTCGGAAAAAGTTAGCTAGATCAGAAGAACCCTAACATCGACTGGCCAAGCGAAACCATGGAGTTTACTTATCAAAACAAGGATATCAAATTGGTCTCCAAATCAAGAAATGGCAAGATCTGACTCTACTCTACCAAAAAATTCTACCAACACCTTGAAAAAGATGACATAGTTTACTGCTGCATTATTATGGAAAAGGATATCGCTAAAATAACTACTAAAACTGATATAGACATTAATAGCCTAGACATATCTCTATAATCACTTATCACTGAGTTTGCAGATTAATTCTCTATAAACTTACCAGAAGGACTACTATCAAAACAAAGTATTGATTACTGAATTGACCTAATACCTGGCGCAGAACTACTATTCAAGAAAATTTATCAATTATCTGGACCAGAGTTACAAGAACTTAAAAAGACTTTAGAAGAATTGATTGAACAAGGATCTATTTAACCTAGTACATCACCTTTTGGAGCACCTATTATATTTGTCAAAAAGAAAGATGGAATCAGAATGTGTATTGACTATCGATAACTTAACAATATAACTATCAAGAACCGATATCCATTACCTAATATCATGGAATTATTTGATAGACTCAAAGGAGCAACTATATTCTCAGTTATCGACTTATGATTAGGATATTATCAGATCTGCATTGCTGAAGAAGACATTCCAAAAACAGCATTTAGAACTCAATATGGATATTATGAATGGAAAGTCATACCTTTTAGACTAACAAATGCATCTGTAACATTTTAAGGGCTGATGAATGATATATTCAGACTACTACTCGATGAATTCGTAGTTGTCTACATTGACGACATACTGATCTACAGCAAGATAAAAGAAGAACACTTATAACATCTCTGCCAAGTACTGGAAATACTGAGGAAATATCAGTTATATGCCAAACTCAGTAAATGTAACTTTTTACAAAAAGAAGTTACATATCTTAGATACTGAATCAATAAACAAGGCATTTTAGTCAACCCTGCAAAAATTGAGGTAATCAAAAAATAGGAGAAACTAACAATAATCAAGGAAATACAATTCTTCCTAGAACTAGTAGGATACTACCGAAGGTTTATCAAAAATTATACAGGAATTATAGCATGCTTACATAATCTAACAGTTACAAACACAAATGTTATTCAAGAATAGAATAAAAACCATAACATAGTCTTCGAAACTTTAAAAGACAAGTTAACAACCACACCTGTCCTTAGAAACCCAGACCAGAACCTACAATTTATAGTGACTATTGATGTCTCAAATTATGCAATTGGAGCTATACTTTTGCAAGAAGACCAACCTATCACCTACTATTCAAGAAAAATGTCGTCTGCAGAAAGAAATTACCTGGTTCATGAAAAGAAGTTACTCGCAATAATCGATACAACACAGGCTTGGAGATACTACCTGATAGATAACAAATTCTTGATATATACAGATCATAAATCACTTAAATATCTAAACAAACAGCCAACCCTCTCTACCCAACAAGCATGATAGATGAATCACCTTAACAACTACTACTTCAAAATAATCTACAAACCTGGAAAGCTTAATATTATAGTAAATGTATTATCCTGACAATAACTGAAGAATGAACAAATCAAAGCTATCATCAAAATTACAGATAACTGGATACAAGAAATTCAAGAAGGAGTTCAGATAGATAAAGAAGTGCAGAAAATCATAGAAGAACTTAATATCAAACTAGACATAATAAACAAATTCAAGATTCGAAATAACAACCTCTATTATGAAGATTGACTCTTCATACCATCAAACCTTCATGTCAAGATTCTACAAGAACATTATAATATATCTCTAGCAAGCCACTTCGGATTTGATAAAACTTATAAAGCACTCACCAGAAACTTTTACTGGCCAAAAATGTTTACAAGTACCAAGAGCTTCATAGCCTCTTGTGACACTTGTCAATGTAACAAAATACTCAGACAATCAATTACTAGACTATTACAACCACTACCTATACCTGCCGAAAAATGAGAACAAATCAATATGGATTTCATTATCCAACTGCTGAAAATAACATCTGGGAAAGATACAATAACTGTCTTCATTAATCGACTCAGCAAACAAACTTACTTCATTACAAGTAAAACAATTGATACCACACCAGACATAGTAAAAATATTTTTCAACAATATTTTTTGTCTACATAGACTATCACAAATTATTATCTGTAACTGAGATTTAAAGTTTATAAGCAACTTTTAATAATCACTATTCAAAACACTTGGAACAAAAATAGCACTATCAACTGCATTTCATCCACAGACTGATGGACAAACAGAATATATAAATCAAATATTAGAACAAATACTTAGAACTTACATCAACTATTGATAGAATGATTAGGATAAATACTTAACTGCTACCGAATTTACATGCAATAATGCTTAGTAAAAGTCAACAAAACTATTACTATTCTTTCTAAACTATGGCTATCACTTGCTAACACCAGTAACTCTATTACTAAAAAAGGTTGAATCAACAGTACAAGCTGTTGATGACTTTACTACATAAATGACCAATCTGCTGACCAAGACATAAGATGCAATTTACGAAGCACAATTACAATAGACAAAATATGCAAATGAAAAAAGGCATGAAGAATCATTTGAGATAGACAAAATGGGCTTACTGTCCTCAAGATATATTACATTGTGACAATTATCTAATTAACCTTTAAAGAAACTTCAGAATAAGTTTCTCAGACCATTCAAGATTATTGTAAAAATATTAGCTGTTGCTTACAAACTGGAGTTACTATTAACAATGAGGATTCACCCCATGTTTCATATATTATTACTGAAATGTTATATACCAAATAATGACAATCTATTTCTAGATAGATAAATCATACCACCTGTACCAATTTTGGTCAATGATATAGAAGAATTCAAAGTAGAAGAAATCTTAGATCAATGGATTACCAAACAAGGCAACAGATCGATACCGCAATATCTAATCAAGTAGAAAGGATACCCCTTACATAATGCAATATGGGAACTGCTTAGCAATCTGACAAATGCAGATGAAGTACTGGAAAAATATTACAAGTCCTTATAGAAATAGTGTGGATGCTATTTTTTCAAAGAGGGAAGAGTTGTAAGAGTGATATATATAAAAAGCAGCAATAAACAATTGTAGAAACATAATAAACAACCATGCCTGCCATCAGCCACCAGAATCAGAGGACTCAAGAGCCTTATCCAACTCAACCACAGTAAAGAAATACTACTAGACATTCAACCCTACTCTGACCAAACTATGAATAGATCAAGAATATAGTGGAGAATGTAATCATCAACCGACATAATGAACCAGTACTACTACATGCTAGAGTAACCCAAGAGGACACTATTGAAATAGTAGAACTTGCAAAAAGAAATATCAACATCTACTAATTTTACAATACTACCAGATAATTCAGAAGTTATTATCAAATGGGATATGCTTTACAGTTAAGACAAGAAAATCATTAAGAAACAACAGAACAAGAATCTGCCAGAATTCTAGGATTAAACTGCTAGGAAAGGTACATAGCTAGAAGAATCTTCAAGGTATTCCAATATTGGCCTTCTGCATTGAAATACCTTGGTAGCCTAAGCTTATATTAATGAGAACACTTACGAAATGAAGAAGAAGAAACTTTATTACTTCATCTTTTGGAAAATTACCTAATGAATAACAACCGTCTAGATGAAGAAACTAATACTTCCTTATCTGGATCAGATACAGAAGAAGACGTAGGCACTGCCAACATCATAGGCACTACCGACATCGTAGGCACTGCCGACATCATAGGCACCACTGATATCATAGGCACTGCTAACATCTATAATATAGATTTTATTACATAATACATTATTTGACTTCTAAATTAGTAACCAATATTCTGAGTAGTAACCTGGGCAGCTATCTATATAGCACCTCAAGAATTTTGTATAAATATCCCTCAATTCTTTATTCAATAAACTTCAGTTCAATAGCAGTACACACTTAAGATCCCTTTGAGAGCTAAAGATCTCACCCCCCTTCTACACACATCAAGAGCACTAAAAAGACTAGAAGTCTGAAAATCATAATTAATATTCTTATAAAAGAAATAAAGTACTTTTGATACCTTAGAAACCTTGCAACATACTCGGAGATTCCTAAGTCTAATATGGATTAGTATCATTAGATACTTCTTCACAGGCAGTTAGAAGAAACCCCCTTACACTATCACTATTGTTACCATTACTGTCTGCTATAATTTGAGAATGATAACTGGTGGGAGGAGTTTCACAGATAACCTTATTATTATTATCCTAGCAATACTTGTTAAGAACAGAAGTAACTGGATATTGTTAGTACTGTAAAGTCATAATAGAAGTATAGAAGAAAGAAGTAGTATATAAATTAGAAGACTTTTGAAGTTATAAGAAAGATAGAAGTGGTAAATGACCCTATTCTTATACTTATCAGGAATCATATGCAAATGAGCATCTATACTTAAATCTCGATACAACCCCAAGAACTTATCTAGACTAGATGATACCTTATTGCTAATCCAAGC